>APFE030596406.1:0-33085 GCA_000404065.3 Pinus taeda
AATACAATCATCAACTTATACTTGCATCATAAATCTCTAAATCACCCAATACTGAATCACTGAAACCCTGTCATCAAAACACATAACACAAACCGGAGCCCAAAACTCTGCAAACAACCACTATAATCAACAGCAACCTGAAACACCAAATCTCATAATGCATACGCTACTTGACTATATCAAAACCATGTGTATACGCGCTTTCACCAGAGACAACCCACGTATAGATCTAAAGGTAATTACTTATACCTTCAATGTCATATCCAACCCGAGCCAAGCAGCACAAACCGATAACGAGCAATACTAGATCTTCCCACTTCGTCAGACATCTGTTCCTTGCTCTCTCCTTTTGCCTAATGATCTTCTCCTTATATGGGTTAGGCTTTTCTCAATACCATGGTCCAAAACCATGTAGAAACAATACCTTGGACCCAATACCTAGGGTCATCATTTCAAACCAAATACCATGGACCAATACCAAAATACCATGGACCAACTACCACGAACCAAAACCATGTACGCGCTTTTCCTTCTGTGAACCTATGTGTATACGTATACGCGCCTTTTTCTCAGATAACCCGCGTATATATGCTCTTTCATCAAGTCTAACCCGCGTATACCTTTCTTTTGACCTACTGCACTGGATCTGCCATTTGATTAAGTTGTCATCACCTGTATCAAACCTCTGAGTGAGTTGCCATCAAGGAAAACACCTTAATCATAATGCCAACAAGGTGAGCTTCAATCTCCTCTCCCTGGCAACGACGCCATTCAATGTTATCGCCCCAAGAAAATATCGAAGATGCTCGGGAACATTACAAACTCAACATAATGTTGGAAATGGATGAATGGAAGGAATGGTGCTTGTTCAAGATAGATAACCACTCCTACTTTGCTTGACTCCATACATGCGTGAACATCCCTAGACTACAAGGCTTTAGACCACCAACTACTCACAGTTTAAGGATTGGGTGAACATCGAGAATACTAACCACACCAATAGATGCACAGGACCCTGTGTGGCTGGCTCCAACCAGTAAAGAGGTCTGCAAATCTGTTTCCTCATGCACAGACAAGATGACAGCTCTCTGTCACTAAGTAAACAGAAACCTGAATAACACATTCACTGATACAAACAAGACTTTAACACAGAGGTAGGATGACAACTCCTCTAATGCTAAATATCAAGATTTCATGAAAATTGCATAACATGCACAACCTAGAACAGAATAGAAGTGAAAAGTGAGCAATTAACAACAAAAGAAGCTTGTATTAGCTGAAAATGAAGACGAGACGCTGCAAGTATCAAAGCAGTTACAGTTTCCAGAAGTTTAACCTTACATCAGAATAACAACCATCAGCCTTGATTACATCTCTTCTCTTGGTATATATAGAGTTTCTTTACAAAGATGTTCTGTTATTCTAGGCGTAGAGGGGTCATAATTGACCACCAACTGCTTTAACTATCTAATGGAGTCTTTGGTGCAGCCTGCCTGCTTTAGTGAGCGGATTTGATATTCTTGGATGCTCTGTTGTCCTTCTCGAGTAGGTGAAGTGTAGCATGGATGAACTTTCATGACAGTTAAATGCATTTAACTACTCGAGGCTTGTCCTTTTATTCTCGGCCATTCTGTTACTTGAATGCGGTGGTTGAGGATCTGCTACAAACAGTACCGGGAGCTGGTTATGCTCGTCCTTTGGATGCACAGAGCAGCTAAGGAACGTGGACTTCATGGCGGATGTACGAGCGAGCGGAGGATAGATATCAGCCATTGGATCGCACAGATGGACGGTGGATATGGCACAGCGGGAGAAATGGGGAGAAACGAGAGTAGACAATCGTGAGCCGTTGGATTTCGGGTGGTCAGATCCAACGGCTATCGGGCGGAAGAGATGCAAGGGGGTTAACGCACAGGGAAATCGGTTTCGACGGCAGGCGGTATTTATCGCACCGCTTTTGGAGGGTGAGCGGTAATCGTACAAGGGCGAGCGATGCGAGTTATCGGGCGACGCGTGGCGGATGGGACGGGACGAAAACCACTTTGATCGTGAGTTAACGAGCGGTCGGTTTGTGGGCGCGGGAGGAGCGAATGCCATCTGATTACGACGGAATTGATCAGATGGCCCGGGTTTGATTGCACAAGTTTCGTTTGATGTGACAAGGGAACAACAGGTTAGGGGTTTTGTAAAAGCGCACGGTTATATGGGTTTAAAACTTAGCGACTAGGGGCTTGACGAAACAGGGGCTTATGCTGGGTTTTTAGAGGAAAACAAAGATGGCGGGGGGTTAAAAGAATGTAAGGAGAATAAAGGAGAAGGCAGAAACGGACTGCTGCGAGCTGTCTCTGAGCATAACACACGACCAAGCTTGTATTTGGTCCTCCAAATGTCAAGACCTGTAGCAGGGCTAACAAAACCAACACATTGTTATTTCTTGTTTGCATCAGGGGATGGTAGTCTCCTTTCAATTAGTGGCTTGATAAACATCAGGTTGGAGCATGTTGAGGTAGGAGCCTCATGTGGGTTGTAGGCTGCATAAAACATATGGGAGTTGGAGCTTCCTTGTAGGTTGGAGCCTACAGAAAATCAGATGTAATAAGGAGTAGGAGCTTGCCTTTGCATCACAACAATAATATTGTGTTTTTCTCTCTTTATGGGTTTCCACATATATCTGGTGTCAATATGTGTTGTTATATGCTTATGTGATGTTTTTGGTTTGCTTCTGTGTCTGCTAGTCATTATTTATTAAGATGATAATGTAATGTTTTTGTTAATGAGTTTAATAAAAGAAGGTTAATGTCCAGAAATATGCTAAACTGATTCAACCCCCACCCCCCCCCCCGCACTCTCAGTTTAGTCAAGTTTCATCATAAGGATGGTCAGGTACATTTCCATAAGTAAATCCTCTTCAATCTTGTTGATAGGGTTGATTTTGGACTTGTTATGGAGGCCATGCCTGCCTGGCATTGGAGTATTCCACGTATTCTAAGGAACGTAATAATAAGGGAGATTTTTCTTATTGGGATCTTAATACATACATATTCTACATTGTTTCCAAGGTCTCTAAGGTGCAATGTTATAAAATGATTCCGCATTTCCAGAGTCTCCATGGTAAGTTTCTTTCAACTCTAGTAACATGGGACATTCCTCTGTTTTATTATTTTATGCAAAAAAAAAACAAACTTGAGTGTTATCAAGCAAGCACTCTCTTAATGGATGTTTCTTTTGACATTTAGTGCAAAAAATAGACAAAATTTATTCTTGTTCTTCCTTATTTTTCCTAATTTTTAAATCATCTTATTTGAGAAGTAAGAGTATTTAAAAGATCAGTTTTGAAACCCTCTAACAAGTATCCTAGTTCTACATTACTGACACCTTCAATAACTGATTTAGTAACTTTAGAAAGAGGATTTCTTATCCCTGCACTAGTTTTAGCTTTCCCCCTTGAGTATTTCCTGTACAAAGAACTAATTCTATCAAACGTAAGATGAGAAATATCACTGAAACACATTAAATTGAGTATATCTATATATTCATTACAAATGCATTTTAAGAATATTGTGCGGATTGTGTCAGTACTAAAAGCATGTTGCTTTGATTTTTGCAAATTATACAAGAATCTTTCTAGAGAATCTTTTAGGATTTCATCTTCTTGTTGCATCATTCGAAATATATCCTCTTGAGAATCTCTAGGTCTGAAGTAAGGTTAATATTTATTAAGAAAAACTTCCTTTGTATCATCCCAATATGCAATAGTACCATCACCTAACCCCTCAACTAATGTAATGCAACTCTTCTCAACATTAGTATTATAAGCATAGTTGCGACATAAAATATAAAATTCAAATAAAAAGGAGTTAGGGTCTTCAATTACCCTACCATAGAATGTTGATAGCATAGATGGTGGAATGTTTTTCATGCGGATTTCAACTCTAGGAATGTCCACAATAGGAAAGTCAAATATTGCCTCCCTCTCATCATCATCTTCCAATGGTTGTCCATTTCTTCCTCCATTTCCATTTCCATTTCCTCGGCCTCCTCCACCATGTCTTCCAATACCTTCACCTCCTCCATCAATTCTATGTCCAATACCTTCACCTCCTCCATCAATTCTACGTCCAATACCTTCACCTCCTCCTATATTAAATCCTCTTTCCTTGCCTGCCATATTGTTGTTCCAAAATCAATGTAAAATGTATTCCACCTTGTAGGAGAAGAACTAGAATGTAGTTCCAATTTAATCCCTGATATATCACTTCTTGAACTTGATCCTTTTTTGTGCTTCTATTGAACTATCAGACTTTCTTTCTTCTCCTGTAATCAAGTTAGTACATGGGGGTACTGTATCCAAATTCTTTGAATTCTACCCCTACTTAATAATGCTCTAACAAATCTTCTCCTACTATCTCTTAATCTATACTTACAATATTTAGCTCAATTGTCTTTGTAGGACACACTATGGTGGTGCTGTAGGTTCTTACCTCACATCTTATATTCCTACTCCCTCACTAAAAGAATTCATATTGTAAGGCAGAGTAAAGAGAATTGTTAAAAAAATTGTGGTTCTTTTCTTTTTAACAAAGAAAAATAAACTCATAAGCCCCAATTCGTTTACACCTCCCCCACAACGGCGCCAAAAATGTCAAGTCATAAAGTGGAGTAAATGATTTAACATTTACTTGATCAACCCAAGCAAGTAAATTGTGAGGTACAACATAATGTGTGTAAATTGGCTATGTAACTACTTTATTATGAAAAATCAAGTACAAAATCAAATATAGGCGGAATCCCTAATATTGTAATCACACAGGAATCCCTAATATTGAAAACAAAGTATGTATATTTTTCAAATATATAATAAAAAATGCTAAACAAAATCACTTAAAGCATAAATAGAATTGATAAAAATATATATAAAAAGAGATGCAACACAGACTAGGGGGGCCTCCTATTTTATGTTGCCAATAAAGCACTCATAAACTACAAGAAACTATTCACCATATCATATAAATCCTCCATATATTAATGAAGATCATAAACTAATACAAAAGCGTACCTTTGTTCATGTACAATAATTATATTAGAAGTTTGTCTCTCTCCTTAACCTATATCTTCCTTATGCATCAATTTTTATACAAAAATATCCATGTTAAATTGATTTTCTAAAAAATAGGGTTGTTCCAGTGTTTCAAACCAATAATAAAGCGATACAAAAAGAAAGTTAATGATTCTTTCTTAATCTCCTCAATCTTTCATGACTTGTATATTGATATTTAGGCACAACTGACTGACTGATTTCCAACTGAAAGGGAGAATTTTGGCAACTTCCCAAAATAACCTACAAGAATTGTTGAGTAGATACACCTCGTTGACTAGCCTTTGATTCACGGTTTTGTAAGCAACTACGAAAAGGTTGCATACGTATTTCTCCATTAGATGAACATTCTAATCATCCTCCATATGTCAGAATTGGATTTGTGATGTGGACCTTCATAGAATTTGGACAAATTACATGAATTATGTATTGGTTAAATTCTTATAATTACATGAATTCCTGTAATTGACTGTTTCACGCATTTGTAAATGAAATAACTACATTTTATAAAAATTTATAAATTAAAAGGAAAAGATGATTTCATAAAAGATTTTTACCTTTAATTTTATCTTTCTACGCCATTATCTTATCAAAACTAATAAAAATATAGGAAATGAAGGTGTAAATGGAGGATAATAACACCAAAAATGAAGTGGCCAAGAATATCAAGATTTAAACCCAACAATGTTTACACTCATTTAAGGTTATCTTCTTATGTGGGATAATCTCTAACAAAGGGGATTCATTGGCCCGAATGTTTTTGTCTTCGTAAGTTTGGGCCTGAATCTATGGACCACCTCTTTATTCATTGTTTCTTTAACAAGGGTGTCTTGAAAGACACCTTAATTGTTCTTAGCCTACAGGTCATTGGATTTACCTTTTCTTTTGAATCCTACCTCCGTTGGTGGGATCAAAAGATGAGAAGATTTAAAACCCTGTCAATCTTTATTGCCCGGAGCATGTGGAAGGTGAGGAACAAATTCATATTTGAAGATTTTACCATCAAAATTGAATAGAGACTTTCCCAAATTGTTGGTTTTTATTGGAAACATAATCTATAAGGGTTGGCATGTAAGAAGTCCAACTATCATGAAAGTCTAAGAAACCTCTTGGACTATAAAACCAAGGGCTAGGACAATGTATTTATATGTACATTCTTGTGAATAATAAGTCATCTCATGAGTTATCCTACTTTTTTTTCATTATTTATGTGTGAGTTTAACATGGTATCAAAGCAAGTTGGTCAGATATGCCCCTCTGCCACTCAAATCTACGACTCTGAAACCCTGGCACCTATTACTATGTGCCCACTCTATTCACAACATTTTATCTAACTTTGTCAACAACTTGTGCAGTCATTGAAATTTAGTAGAATTCTCTTACAATGTTTGTGGCTCTTTGGCCTCAAGGGTAACTTGAATGAGGGCCAACACTATGAGCTATGTATCTCATAAACATTCTTACCACCTTGAGCTTTGCCATTTCTTCGCACATTTCAGTGTCTTTTCTCCCTAGGCAATTGTTTCTTCAACCATGGTCTTAGACATGTTTTTTCTACCATGACAAATGTATTATCCTCCTTGACTGATATCTCGGTGAAACCTTTAAAATATCCTTCCATTTTAACATTTTATATTTGGCTTCATTATCCTCCAACCTACCATATTTTACTCATTTTTTTATTGGATAACAAATCCCTATGTAATCATCGCAAGTGTCCATACCTCTAAATTCTCATTGCGCTCTACACACTCCTCTTTTACTCTTACAAACTCATAAATTTTGTAGTTAATGGGGTGGGATGCCATTGGAAATTCCATGAAAAAGAAGTTTCCCTCCCTCCGCTCAGCTTACAGGTTTTACTTTTGTCAAATTTGTAACCTTGTCAGTTAAGGCCAACACAAGAATGTGTCTTTGGATTAAAAAACAGATTGAGCTATATTAGAAAGCTTATGCTTTTACGCACAATAAAATTGTATTGTACTAGAAAAATCAAGAAAAATGGGATTTCAAAGTTCTGAACCACATCTCATGAGGTTGAATGAATGGCATAATGTGTTTATGCATCTAAACATATGAGAATAAAAATATCCCTATCTTGTTAATCAAAATTGAGTTTTGAAAACTGCTAATGCATGAAATTTGTCTGAGATTTGCCTGGTAAAAAATGAGGTTTTTTCATGAATTGGGTTTTTGTATCTAAGCAACAATTATGGAGGCATGATAGGTTGACTGAATGTCGACACTGTTTGCTTTGCAGAATGCTCTTGTAGCATTTGGAAAAATGTAACTTGACTCCATGACTTAGAATCATTGTTGTTGCATTGGATATGTTAGATGGTTGTATGCTACATTGGATGTGTTGTAAGGATGCATTGAATGCTTGTATGCCCATTTTGACTTTTACAAGGGAGTTTCCTTTGAAACAACCAACCGATGGATACAATGAGAAATATATGTACTGAACTAATAAATTTTTTTGTGGAGTATTCCAAGAATGGTTTCCTATCGATTTTGTTTTTTTGAAGGAGACATGCATGAGATATGGTTTTCATTGAAGTTGTAGTGTTGTATTGACATAATTAAGGTCGGTTTTCAGTTGGATGCGCGCATTTTCAAGTGCTAAAATATGATAGAAAGTCCCTCTTCTCGACATGCATTTGGTGGCCATTGGATACCTTCTCTATTATTTTCCTTCCACCATAAGTGACTTCTTCAAATCTTGAGCATTTATTCTTAGTCAAATATGAGTTATTCAAATGCAGTTGTAGAGTTGTAGTTATCTAGAATTGGAGCTATTTTCCTTTTGTATGCATATGGGTGCATTTTCGATTAAAATCCAACACCCTTTCAAAATTGAATGCAAGTGTTTTTTGTGCTTGAGAAAATGGCCAAACTTAATGAAGTATTAGTTATTGAATACTATGATACTCTCGACAGTTGATGGTATTGTAAAAACCAATAACGCCTCTCTTGTTGATATTGGAATATGTATGCAACATGCACAATAAAAGATCGAGTTTTTGCAACTCGAATCTTGGCTATAGCAAGATTGGTTATAACAGTAAATTCGCCATTCTATTCTGGTTTTTGTTCAGAACAATTATCTGTTTGAGTTTGAGACTAATTCCCATTAGCTACTAGAAAGCGATCAAATCAATAAAGTTGAGGTTGATCCCCATCAAGTGTCCATTTCAAGAGTAGTTCCAAATGAACATGTAGAAATTTAGACACCTTGGGAAAAACTTGTTAGCAACAATAACATAACAGGTCTTGGATATGACAAGGACATGTTCTTTCATATTCCAGACTATTCCAAACCTTACAATTTCGAAGAGTTGGGTTTCTTCGAGGAAGCTCAATATCACCTGCTCCTCTTCCACAATCGCAAATTTGCAGATGCTAACATTGTGACAGAGTTGGCCATGTGAAAGATCAATATCTTGATCTTCACTCTTGTGAGCATTGTGGTAAGCACACTCATCATTCAAACAAATGTCCAGAAACAAACCTCGTGCGAGAACCAAGATTCACCTTTGATGGATCGCTTCTTGGTAATGGACTTCAACAACCAAGAAGATATTTCGGTCATACCACATAATTTATTATGGAGTATTGATATGTCTTGCAGTTGAGATCTCTTCATCTTCTCACCTCGTATCTAATACTAGGGGAATTGATGGTCAATTACCAGATTCAAAGCCAAATCAAGTGAGCCTGAGCCAGAACTGAACTAGAGTCAGAGTTAGCCATAGTCAGATTCAAAGTTGTAACTAGAGTCAAAGTCATGTTCAATGAGCATGCTTTTGGTTGGTGGCCTTCCTTAAACTGCAACTAATAGAAGACTACGGTTTCTGCTACATTAGTTTGTGGTCAACTATAAACCATTAGGGAGCACTTCCACTAGCATAAAACTTCAACTTTTATCAAATTTCGGAATTGTTTGAGCAATTGCATTAACATTTAGTTCCAAAGTTGGTGGTCGGCCTTAAACCATTATTGGGCTTATGGTCTTCCTTAAAAACCACCATTTTAGAGAGCACATCTTGTCATTAACTGCCATTCATTTTTTCATTTTTGTATTTCAACTCTCTTATTGGACTCACATACACCCCTTCAGATTAAGATTGGAAATGACGATTTTAGAGAGCACATCTAGTCATTAACTGCTATTCGTTTTTCAATTTTTGTATTTCAACTCTCTTCTTGGACTCACATACACCCCTTCAGATTAAGAGTGGAAATGTTGGACACCTAATTTGTAAGGGTTGGCATGTAAGAACTCCAACAGTCACAAAAGTCTAAGAAACCTCTTTAGAATATGGGACAATGTATTTATATGTATATTCTTTTGAATAATAAAGCATCTCATTTATCCTAATTCTGTCCATTATTCATGTGTGAGTTCAATAATTTAAGGAATTCATGAGATTTTCAAATCCCAAGAATTTCAGAAATTTTGTTATCGTATGTTAGCACAGTTTTACTCCATTGTGTTTTTTGATGGTGCATCACAAACGAATCTATATGGCGGGGGTGCCTTCATCAAGCTCACTAGACCCCGTTCTATTCAATTTGACTGAATATTGGATATAGAACAACCACTAAGGCTGAAAACATTGCTTGTTGGGCACTTCTATTTTTTGCAACCCTTAAAAAGGTTGCTTATTTACAAGTTTGTGGCGATTCTAAATGCATAATTGATTGGTTATTTACAAACCTACAATTATTAAACTTGTCTCACTGGAAGGGAAATATTATAGACATGAAGGAAAATTTTAATATCTTTATTTTTAGCACATACACATGGAATGGAATACTCATGTTGACACCTTATCAAGAATGGCTCTTCCACACAAAAAGGCTATATATTTTTTAAAGAATGGCAGGGTACAACTTTGAGAGAAAAATGAAGATTTCCTCTTACCTTAGATATTTAAGCTGTTATTGATAGGTCTAAGTCTACAACAATCCTCTTCGTTATGAAAACTTGTCGACAACAAGAATAGAACATGTATTGGATATGACAAGGACATGTTCTTTCATATCATGGACTATTCCAAACCCATACAATTTCGAAGTGTTGGGTTTCTTCAAGGAAGCTCAATTTCACCTGCTCCTCTTCCACAACTGCAAATTTGTAGATGCCAACATTGTGATAGAGTTGGCCATGTAAAAGATCAATGTTTTGATCTTCACCCTTGTGAGCATTGTGGTATGCACACTCATCATTTAAACAAATGTTCTAGAAACAATCCTCTTGCAAGAATGCAAATTCACCTTAGATGGATTGCTTCTTCGCAATGGGCTCCAACAACCAAGAAGATATTTCAGTCATACCATAAAATTTATTCTCGAGTATTGATATGTCTTGCAATTAAGATCTCTTCATCTCCTCACCTCATATCTGATAGGGGGAATTGATGATCAATTATTAGATTTGAAGCCAAATCAAGCGAGCCAAAGCCACAATTTGAATCACAGATAGAGTTAGTCACAACCAGATTCAGAGCTGTAGCCAGAGACAAAGTCATGTTCCATGAGCATGCTTTTGTTTGGTGGCCTTCCTTAAACCACCACTGATAGAAGATTGCAGTTTTTGCTTCATTAGTTTGTGGCCATCTATAAACCATTGAGAGCACTTTCACTAGGAGAAGACTTCAACTTCTAGCCATGTTCAAAATTGTTCAAGGAACTGCATAAAGCTTTAGTTCTAGAGTTGATGGCTAGCCTTAAACCACCACTGGTTGAGACATTGAGTTCTCCCACCTCATTGAGCTTATGGTATTCCTTAAAAACTGCCATTTCAAAGAGCACATCCAGTCATTAACTGCGATGCATTTTTGCATTTTTTATTTCAATTCTCTTATTGGACTCACATACACCCCTTCAAATTAAGGGTGGAAATGTTGGATGCCTAATTTGCAAGGGTTGGCATGTAAGAACTCCAACAATCACAAAAGTCAAAGAAATCTATTGGTATATGAAACCAAGGGTCAAGGGTCACGACAATGCATTTATATTGCATTCTTATGAATAATAAAGCATCTCATGACTTATCCTAATTATGCTTTTTTTTTTTTGCAAACTTGGTGGTACTTCTTCTATTTATATTAGCTGTTCAAAATCAGAATTCCATTTGCTCCAGGTGGCCTACCTACCCTTAGGAAACCAGATAGCTACCTATCTGCATTAAACCCTGTCCAAAATTTGAAAAGCTTTTTCTCTATCCATCTAGCAACATTATCTTTACTGTCTATACTATTGTTCAAATTAAATAAGTAAAAGCTTTTCATCAAAGTTTTATAAAAAAATGTACTGGACCTCTGCTCCAATCCTTGTCCGAGGATATTACTAGGGTTGGCGCTTTGGCATTGGAGCCAAGCATCTCGCCCCTCTTCATGTCTTGTAGTGTTTTCTCAATTCTTCCCAAAGCCAAGTTGTTTCGATAGGTTTGTATTTGGACTATTGCAATTTCCTTGAGGAGTTTTGCCTTGACAAGATCCTTTTCCTTGGTGTTCTCCTTACCCTTTGATCCTCCACTAGCTGCTTGTTCCTGATTAAGGGTCATAGCCCATGCCACCACGTTCTCATGACCCAATACTATTGTATTTTCTATCTGAAGAGGGACTGTCGCCCTCGAGAGTTCCTTGGATCTGGAACCATACTTTCCCACTCCTCCATGGGGATGTCTTGGTTCCTTATATTGTCGTTTAGTTCTCGCTCCCATCCAGCAATTTGGGCTCTGATGTCCGGCGGGTTCCCTACCATGTAGGCGTCAATTAGGGTTTTCATATGTTCACAACCTGACTTTCTCCCTTTTTTCCTTTGTTTTTTGTTTGAGCCGCTCATTCCCTCTGCCATCTTTTTGTACCTCTTGCCCTTCCTGGTCGCCATGTTATCTGCATGTCTATTGCTGGCTACTTCTTTTTGTTCATTGTCTTCCTCACTGTGCTGGGCGTGGTGTGAGGTGAGACCTATCACATAACCATTACGATTATTAGTTTGATAATAATAAAACAAAACAATTTCCCTTTTAGCTATGTCCCTTTTGTTGTCCCTTCCAGTGCTAGAATTTGTGTTCTTCGAGATTTCTTGTAGTATTTCCCCATTCCTCTCAAGACTATGGGTTCTTTCCATTCTTACTTCTCTTGAAATTTTCCCTCACAACAACAAACATCACGCAGACCGCCTGTCTAAGGCGTCCGCATGGGTTCACCACCAGGGAAGGTTGTTTTATTGTTTCTCATGTCGCAGGGGATCTTGGTTATGGCTATTTTTTCCTTCAGTATGCTGACCCTATTTTTTTCTTCCCCTAGAAGTCTTTTGTCTCTTGGTTCCCTCTTTTCTCAGTTCTGCTTGCTCTTTGAGTTTTTCCCTTTCTTCCTTCTGATTTTCTCTCAGAGTTTCCAACGGGGATCATTATAGTCTCGCTTTTCCTTGTTTTGTTTCAAGAATTTTCCGTGGTGGAAACCTTTCCCTTCCTGGAATTTATTCCCTCCCTTCCTAGCTTACTACCCTGGATTTTCATTGCCCATTCTGTAGTTTTCGGCCAACCAGGATCCCAAGAGTTCCTCGACGCCTCCTTACCAGACTCATACCTTCTCGTAAACAAATTTCCTAGATTAATGCAGAGATTCATCCTATGCCTTACAAAGCTAGGGGCCAAAGGATAAACATACCAACTTACATGGCTGGCATTTCTTCCATCTGCAGGTTGCAACGTCGATCTTTGGCCACCTTTCCTCTCTCTGGTTCTCGTCTCCTTCCTCTGCATGCATATGTTTATGGCCTGATCTCCCTTATGATTTATTCCCCTACCCTTTCTGTCATTTCTGTTTGCTGCCACCTGTCTGTCATCATTCCCTACACTAATCACTACGTTGTCACCTTGGAATGGTGAACCTCCATCTTGACTACCACCTCCTCGCATTAACCCTCACTTACTCTCGGCTGCTCTTGCCGTATGATCACGTCCCTCGCCCTGCCACTTGCTGGCATCCTTCTGCTTGCCCTCCTACTGACCCCCCTACCATCTTCATTGTCCTCCTTATCCATCTCCACCCTCCTTCTCTCGGGGGTTGTTCCCTCTCTACCCTGCCCGTCCACTTGCCTTCACTCTTGTCCTCTCACTCCATTTCCCTCGCCTGTCCTTTCGCACACTTGGACTCTTCGGCCCCCTTCTTGGTCCCATCTCTCTGGTCCCTCTTCCTTCCTTGTGTTACACCCTGATTGGGGGATCCCCTTCCCTTCCTTGTCTTGTTCCAGGATTTTTATTAATTTTGCCATCTCCTCCATTTGATGTAGCTCGTCCTCATTTATGTCTATAGTTCTTCCTACATGGCTGCTTCCCCAATTAGCCAGGTTGTCAGTTGTTGCATTGCCTTTCCTTCGTACATGGGTGGGGAGGATGTAGTCTATCTGTCTGGTTAGTTTACCGATCTCCTGCACCAACCAAGCGGTTCTCGAGCTTCGGCTAATCTTCTCCCACTGAGTCCCTTGTTGTAGCTTTTTTACTATTTCAATCGCCATTTTCGAATTGCCTTCAACCTATAGTTTTTTATATTTCTCTTTTATTGTGATTTCCAACCCTTTTTTCAGGGAGTGAAGCTCTGCTTCATTATTTATCACGTTGCCATAGTCCATCACGTAGATTCTGAGTGTCCTCCCCCTATCGTCTCTGAATACTACTCCTATCCCCACCTCGCTAGGATTCCCTTTTGCAACGCCGTCGAAGTTTAGTTTGATGAAATCCTTCTATGGTCTTTTGAATTGGTTAACGTCCTCCTCTTTATTGGTTTGGTGCTTCCTAGATGGCTTATGCATCATTCTTGGTTTTAGGTTCAGGCAGGTCATTATCTTTGCTTCCTTTGGGTTAGTTTTCTAGTCCTCCTCGAACCAATTCTCCGTAAGAATAGTCTCTCTGATGTTCTGAATTATCTGGTTCCATTTTTCTGTTTTTGCTCTACCTTCGTCCTTGAAGATCAGTCTATTTTGTTCTTTACATATATTATACAGGACAAATCCTAGCGAGAGTCTCTAGGCCATGTTCAAGATCATGTTCCGGTACGGTTTTTTCCTCCAGTTCTCTATTGTTGTTTGCATGTTGTTTGGATTCCTGTCACTAATTTAAAAAAGTTGTTGGTGTTGTTTCCACAGGTTATTATTGAAATTACAAGCATTGGTAAGGTGCTCCATTGTCTCTTCCTATTCACACCAAAGGACACATATCAGTGGACCTTGCACTCCTTTTCTTTGCAGTTGGTCCCATGTTAATGCTCGCCCATGGCTTAGGATCCAGCCGAAGAAGGCTATCTTTGGCCATGTTTTTACTTTCCATATGCTTTCCCATTTATTTATTTCTGGATGTCTATTGTGTTCTGCTTTTAATTCGTAGCCTTCTCCTGTTGTGAACATTCCTTTGATTCTTTGGCCCCATCTTAGGATGTTCGATCCTTATTTTATCGTTATTTTCCTTGTTGCCATTTTTTTGCCATAAAGCTCCCACTGGGATATTTCTGGCGCTTCTCACCAATCCTGTTGATGTTTCCACCTTCTTCAGTATCCTTCTGGTTCCAAGCACCAATAGTTTTGTACTGTGTTGCCCCCATGGAGGTTGGTGAATTGGTGGATTTTTGCTAGCTGCGGTTGGTTGTTGATTTTTCTCCTATGTTGCCACACTTCTTCCGAGAAGTGTGCTTTGTCCCCTCCTCTGACTTCCCAAAATCTATGTTTGCTGATCATATCCCTATTGGCACTGGCTAGATTCCATATTGTAGAGCATTTCTTGTCATTTTGGCTTCTCAGCTTTCCTTTGAGGGACCTGGGCATATCGTATTTTCTCTCCCATAGTTTTTTCCAAAGATCTACCCCTCCCTATATCCATCTCCATCACAACTTTGCTCCCATTACCTGATTTAGGATGTAAGGGTCTCGAAGTCCAAGGCCTCCCTTTTTTAGGGATTTGCTAAGCCAGCTCCAGGATAGGAGCGCCCATTTCTTTGTCGTGTTGGGTCCTTGCCATAATTATTTTTTGAACATGTCTACCATTTTCTGGCAGACTGTTTTAGGGGTCGCTTGGATGGTTAACTGGTATATCAGAATGGACTGTGGTACTGATTTTAGCAGTATTATGTAGCTTGGGATGTTCAGCGTTCTGAATGTCCAGTTTTGCGTTTTCCGTTGGATATTTCCCAACAAGTTTTTCTAATTGGCCACTCCATTCTACTGATCATTTAGCTAAATACCTAGGTACTTTGTGGGGAAACTCTCGATTCTGAATCCCATGGATCTTGTTAGGAAAACTTGGGAGGGTGCTGAGGTGTTGAAGAAATATATATCTGACTTCTCTTTGTTTATCTCTGTCCCAGAGGCACTTGTGAAGTCTGTGAGAACTTCCATTATTTTTCTGGCTTCCTTGAGCGTTACCCGTCTGTATAACATTACGTCGTCTACAAATTGCTGGTGGGTTAGTGGAAGATCATTCCCCCAGAGTCTTAGGCATGCATATTGTTCGCTATAGACTTTTGCTTTGATGTATCTTCCTAGACCTTTTGCTGCAAGGATAAACAAGAAGGGCGATAATGGGTCACCTTACATGAGCCATCTGGTAGCATTGAAGGCTTCTATAGGGGATCCGTTCAGCAAAATTGACAAAACGAGAGTGGTTACCATTGACATTACCCCAGCTTATCCATCTTCCATTGAAGCCAAATGCCTTTAGTATTTTTTGGAGATACTCCTAGTTCAGTCTGTCGTAGGCTTTGGCCAAATCTATTTTACCAGCATCCCTTTAGTTTTTTATTTTTTTAAGGAGTGGATTGCTTCTTGTGCTACCAATATGCCATTTGTTATTTTTCTGCCTTTAACAAACCTTGTCTACTCTTGGGATATCAAGCCAAGTAGTATGGGTTTCAGCCGGTTAACCATTATTGTAGCTAAGATTTTATTTATGACATTGCAGAAAGCTATTGGTCGAAACCCTTATGGTTCTTTCGAGTGCTATGTCTTTGAAATCAGGGCTAGGAATGTTGAGTTCAGGGTCGGAAGCATTCTTTTGGTGCATCTGGATTCCTCTACTAATTTCACTAGTATTAGAGCTATTTTGGCTTCAAGGGGACACCTTTTTGCTAAGGGGTTTCGCTCGGGCCTGTGGTAAACCCTGTTCAGTGGGAGATCTAAGAGATCGATTCTGGTGGTGAAAGAAGATGGCGAGCAGTGGAAAGATAGAGATCAAGAAATTTAATGGTCAGAGTTTTGAGTTGTGGAAACTCAATATGGAGGATTTGTTGGTGGATAAAGACAAGTGGATTGTGGTAGATCTGGGTAGTAAACCAATGGGAGTGTTCGATGAAGAATGGAAGAAGTTGGATCGGAAGGCAAAGAGCACAATACAATTGTGTGTCTCAGATTCAGTATTGCTGAATGTATTAGGGGAAGCTATGACGAAGCCTTTGTGGGACAAGTTAGGGACTTTGTACTAATCTAAGTCTTTGGTGAATAAACTATTCCTGCGGAAAAAGTTGTATAGCCTAAGGATGAAAGATGGAGACTCGGTGACAAAGCATCTGAATGCATTTAATACTTTGGTAAGTCAATTAGCATCTATTAATATTAAAATGTCAGATGAAGATAAGTGCATCAGTTTGTTGTGTTCTCTACCAGATTCGTGGGATAATCTGGTTATTACAATAGGTAGCAATGCAACTACCTTGCATTTTGATTAAATAGTCTCATCCTTGCTGACGGAGGAGATGAGATGGAAAAATATGGAGAGCCAAAATGGTGATGCCTTGTCTGTACGAGGGTGGACCCAGAATAGAAACAAAAATAAGTCATCGAGTGGGAGATCTAAATCTAAAGGGAGATCTAAATCTCAAGGAAAACCTATAAAATTGGTGTGCTGGAAATGTGGAAAGGAAGGGCACTACAAAAGGGACTGTAAATCTAAAGCTCCTGACAAAGGAAAGGGGTCTGATGAGGCTCCTTCTGCAGAGGCGAAAACCACCTCAGATGAAGGTGGGGATATGTACTTGGCTTCTTCAAGTACACATGTAGATCATGAGGCATGGTTGATTGACTCAGGTGCATCCTTTCACTTCACTCCCCATAGAGAGTGGTTCTGCGAGTATGAGAAATATGATGGTGGTGATGTCTTCTTGGGGGATGACGGGAAGGCTAGAATCGTTGGTCGCGGAAAAGTAAAGTTGAAGTTGCAAGGTGGAAGGGTTAGAACGCTTCTAGGTGTTCTACATATTCCTGCATTAGCCAGAAATCTGATTTATGTTAGCAAGCTGGATGATGCAGGTGTAAAAACAATGTTCGAGAACATTCTTTTGGTGCATTTGGATTCCTCTACTAATTTCACTACATCTTCATTCATGAAGGTCCAAGTTGCTTGGAAGAATTCTGTAGTAAATCAATTAGGCCCTGGTGCTTTGTTCTTTGCCATATTTTTAATTACCTCTTCCACCTCCGCTTTAGTTATTACTCTTAGTAGTGCCAGGTTTTGATCTCTACTTACTAGATTAGGGATATGTTGACTAATTTTGTGAATGTTATATTCCCTTCTAATATTTGGTTATGTTAGAAGCCCTTTGAAATGATGAACTAGTAGATTCTCCATTTCTTCCTTTTGAGTTAGCCGATTGCCTTGTTGATCCATTAGGGAGAATATTTTGTTCTGTTGTTTATGTTGTACCATTGCTTTATGGAAGAACTTCGTGTTTCTTTCTCCTTCTTTTAACCATTGGACTCTTGATTTTTGTTTCTAAGGGATTTCCTCTTTTTTTCTTCTTTCCTCCAATTTGTTTATCACCAGTCCCTCTTCTTCTACAAGCTCTTCACTTCTTCCCTCCTTAATAATTTTATGTTGTATGTGCTTCATCTTTATCTGAAGTATCTCATGTTCCTTCTGTATGTTCCCAAATTATTCTTTGTTCCACTTCTTGATCCTCCCTTTTAGGTCTTTTACTCTGAGTTGAAAGGTGTGCATTTGGTTTCTGCCTTCTATCACATTCTCAATCCCTTTCCACCATTCCTTCATTTTATCTATAAAGGTAGTTTCTCTTAGCCAAAAAACCTCAAAACCTCAAACCTAAAGGGTTTGTTCTGGTTCTTTTGGTTCATAGCGGTTTCGAGTTTAATAAGCCAATGATTTGACCCTACACACAGAAGGATTGTTGCTTCATAGAATATATCTTTGTCAATGAAGTGTTCTGTTGCTAAGAATCTGTCTAGCCTAGAGGCTATATGTCTGCTTCCTCCCCTTCTATTGTTCCACGTATATTTTCCATTTATGGTTGGGATATCTACCAATTTTAATTCTTCTTAAAGATCCCTAAACCTCTCCATATCAGACTCTTCTCTTTGTAAACCTCCTTTTTTCTCCTCTATTGATGTTGTCAAATTGAAGTCCCCTGCTATTAGCCAGAGTTTTACCTCATGGAGTTTTCCTAGCTATTGTATTTGGAGGAAATTTCCTTTTTCCACTGGAATATGAGGACCATATATTGCAGAGACTAGAAACCATTCTCTGTTTCCAATTAACCAGAATCTCCCCGTGAGGATTCTTTTCATGCCCACCAAGTAATCTATTGTAATACCTGCTGGGTTCCATAGTATTGCTATGCCTCCCGCATTGCCTTTCGCATCTATAGTCATGCATTCGTACTTTGGTTTTATTTTATTTAGGATTTCCTCTATCCTCCCTCCTGTGATTTTTGTTTCTTGTATCAGCATGAGTTGAGGTTTTTCTTTTCTTAGCCTATCCGCTAAGTGTCTCTGTTTTCCTTTACTATTAAGGCCTTTTATATTCCAGGATGTAATTATCATTGGGTTGCTTGGTTAATTTCATGGAATATCGCTGATAGCGGCACTACCCTCCTTGTATTTACTAGCATTTCTCCCATAATATGTATAGATTCCTGTAGGTTTCTACGACCTCTTTTCTTTTCGCCTTTCTTTTTGTTAGGGTAGTCTTGGGTGCTTTCCTGTTGGTGGCCCAGTTGTTCTGCCATCTCCACCTTCCCCTGCCCCAGTTTCGCTTGATACTGCTGGAATGTTTCTCTGTATAGTCGTTTTTGGTCTTCTGGAATGAATCGTTCATCTAGATGTCTCCATTCATTTAGTAGTTTTCTCAACACTTCTTCTTCCATGCTTAGTTCTTCTCCCCTACTTGTATCTATTTCCATTGTAGTGTTATCCATCTTCTCCCTGTCTTCCTTCTCTATTGGCTCGCTTTGGGCTTTCCTATTAGGTTTTAGTTTACCTTGGCTCGAGCTGCTTTCCTTTCCTTTTTCCCCTTGATAGTCTATTGTTTGGGTCTTGTTGTTATCTTCTTCTTCTTATTGTAGTACTTCGAAGTTGTTTGTTCTGCTGGGCTGGGCTTGTTGTTCTTTTTCCCCCCACTGGTATTCTCTCTTGCTTGTCTTCTTTTTCTTTTTACTTCTTGAAA
The DNA here is from genome assembly GCA_000404065.3 of Pinus taeda. NCBI lineage: Eukaryota > Viridiplantae > Streptophyta > Pinopsida > Pinales > Pinaceae > Pinus > Pinus taeda. The sequence continues at coordinate 19,551 of APFE030596406.1, forward strand.
CCCATCCTTGTCTTCTTGGTTTTTCCTCTGTTGTTTATGCTTGTACTATTCATCTTCTATATTTAGTTGGCACTCCTTAAATAGGTGGCCATACTGATGACATCTATTACATTTGACTGGAGTATGTTCATAGTCTAGGGTTTGTTGCTAGACCTCTTCATGATATTCTAGTTCTACTGTGTCTGGGATGGAGTCAACTATATTCATGTAAACACATATTCTAGCATATGAGGTGTATCTTCCTTTTATTTTTGTTTCCGCTATTTTGACAAATCTTCCTATCGTGTTTCCTATGCCCTCTAGAATCTCTGGGTCCCAGAAGTCCATTGGGAGGCCAAATAATCTAACCCACACTGGGACTGCTAGAAATTTTTCCTTGTCTGGGTCATAGCATTCTTCCCAGTATCTCATAAACAATTTAGCATTATAATGAAAGTAAGGACCATTTTCAAATACTTTTTCTTTGTCTTGCAGGTTCGAGAATATTACTGTGAAGAAGCCTCTTGCTCCTAGCTTTAGCTCGATATGGCCTCGGGGTTGCCAATTTTGTTGAATCCATTTGGTGAGGTCCTTTTCTGTCGGCCACACTCCAATGGACTTTGATGAAAGGAGATTATGGGGTATAGCCAATTTCCCCTTTCTTAACAAACTTCAATCCTGAGGCTTGTGGTTATGGCCCACAAACCTATCGGAAGCACTATTGAGAGGCTTTAAGCCTTTAAACACCCAAGCAACACATAAAATGGGGACCATCCAACTATCGGAATAACACAGGATTACACGTGAACAACGTGATTGAACACATAAACAGAACCTCAAAAACTATCCGCCTGCATCTATAATTACCGTCGGGTCCCCTCATTTCAGCTGCGCTCCTCCTCCGATCTCCGATCGCCGATCGACGCTTATCGCAATGTCGCACATTATCGTTCCACTGCCCGCTGTCATTTGACTTTCCGATTTGCGATCAATGATTAGATCACGACTGTCGATCCCAACTCTCGATTTAACATTTGACAATTAATTGCAGGATCACAATCGCATTGTTTCAAAGGCCGGTTCGGATAACTCCAGAAAGTTTCTGTCGATGCGATAAAGTGCGATCAGTCATTGCGATTAGATCTGGACCGTTGATCTTCCAGATCCAACGGATCCTGTGCATCGTTTCTCCAACATCCTCTTGGACTTAATCTCTGCTGCGATTGATGGATTTACGCCTTTCTCAAGTTTCCTTCCATACTCTGTTCTAAACACACGACACTCATATATCGATATCGTTTGATCGCCATCAATCCTATAGTGATCGATGGTCGATCAACACACTTACAAATGGGATTTAAACCATCCACGCATATATATATACAACAGAGCTGAAAAGGACATAACATAGACACGTGGAAATCCACAGAACACATAATCTATTCATTATACACAATATTGAACACATGCTAAGGCATTTTATCCTTAGAACAAACTCCCTCTCAACTACATTGTATCTATATCTGTTACACAATTTCTACTATTCACTCTCTGTCCCTCTGAACACGCAGGTTCATCTCATATATATAATATATATATATATATATATATATATATATATATATATAAGGAAACAATGGATCAGATCACTGTGAAGGATTTAATCACATTCTTTCCTCAAATCTCTCAACTAAACGTATACATGGAAAATTACATTTAATTAAGTCTTCTAGAGACTTATCCGTTCCATCAAACTAGCTCTATTTTTAAACAGAATTTACCCTGTTTTGCTCCAATGGTCCACGTCCTCTCGTTCTCTGCTTTGGATTCCTCTTTTGATTAAGGGTGGTCAGATACTCCTGCATCAGACTCTTGAGGCACAAAAATTTATGACCTTTTGGTCATATGCTTCTCCTTATCCTTATCAATTCTACCCACTTCCCAGTGTAATTGCCTTTATGATCTTCTGCGAGTTGCAACCAAACCTTTGCAATAACAGTCTTCCTCTGCTACACGATACCTCACCAAGGTTTCTCCTTTGAGCTTAGTCTTTTGGCATCCTTTTGGTTCTCTCCTCTTGAACCAACTGAGCACACCTTGCTCTAGGTCGCTGCAATCTTCTCACCTTCCGCTGCCATTCGCTGCACGACTCTAGTCTTCAACACAACTGTACTTCTTCTCCTTCTGCTTGCACTCTTCTTCCTTCTCGCAGGAAATCCTTTCCCTTAACCTTTCCCTGCTCTAATACCAAATGATGAAAGGAGATTTTGGGGTATAACTAATTTCCCCTTTCTTAACAAACTCCGATCCTGAGGCCTGTGGTTATGGCCCACAAACCTATCGGAAGCGCTATTGAGAGGCTTTAAGCCTTTAAACACCCAGGCAACACATAAAATGGGGACCATTCAACTATCCGAATAACACAAGATTACATGGGAACAACACGCTTGAACACATAAACTGAACCTCAAAAACTATCCGCCTGCATCTATAATTATCGTTGGGTCCGCTCATCCTTCGCTTTTCAGCTGCGCTCCTCGTCTAATCTCCTATCGTCCCGATCTCTGATTGCCGATCGACGCTTATCGCTATCGGCATATCTCAATGTCGGACAATGCTGTTCCACTGCTCGCTGTCATTTGACTTTTCGATTTGCGATCAGTGATTAGATTGTGATTGTCGATCTTGACTCTCGATCCGACGATTGACGATTAATCGAAGGATCACAATCGCATTGTTTCAAGGGTCGGTTCCGATAACTTCGGAAGGTTTCTACCGATGCGATAAAGTGTGATCGCTCCTCGCGATTAGATCTGGACCGTTGATCTTCCAGATCCAACGGATCCTTGCATCGTTTCTCCAACCTCCTCTTGGACTTGATCTCTGTTGCAATTGATGGATTTACACCTTTCTCAGGTTTCCTGCCATACTCTGTTTTAAACACATGACACTCATATATCGATATATTGTTTGATTGCCATCGATCCTACAGTGATTGATGGTCGATCAACACACTTACAAATGGGATTTAAGCCATCCACGCAGATATATATACAACAAAATTGAAAAGGCCATAACACAGACACGTGGAAATCCACAAAACACATAATCTATTCATTATACACAGTATTGAATACAGGCTAAGGCATTTCAGCCTTAGAACATACTCCCTCTCGACTACATTGTATCTATCTCTGTTACACAATTTCTATTATTCGCTCTCTGTCCCTCTGAACACGCAAGTTCATCATAATAAAATATATAATATATATATATATATAAAGAAACATTGGATCAGATCATTGTGAAGGATCTGATCTTTCCTCAAATCTCTCAACTAAATGTATACATGGCAAATTACATTTAATTAAGTCTTCTAGAGACTTATCCGTTCCATCAAACTAGCTCTTTTTTAAACAAAATTTCCCTTGTTTTGCTCTGATGGTCCACGTCCTCTCGTTCTCCGCTTTGGATTCCTCTTTTGATTAAGGGGGGTCAAATGCTCCTGCATGAAACTTGCATATAAGCGCATGTTCTTTCATATAACTTCAATATCGTTCCAGTTTGTTCATCGGTATGATGAATCTTGGTTTCTCCGTCACACATAGTAAACATTTACCTCTGCTACCGGCCTGCCATCTCGCTCCGAGGGCTAACCCTTGCTTTCTTGTTTCTCCCGCCGGCTTTTGGTTATTGGTATTCTGGCATTCCCCTGCCGCCACAGCTCGATAGGAGGGGATCTCTCCTCCCCTTTCCTCCTCTGTCGTTCTCCTCTGATTCTTAGTGTCTGGGTCTGTTGCTTTTTAGCAGTCTGTAGTTTTTTGGGGCAAAGTACCGCCTAGCTCACGACCGCCTAACCAAAAGGGCTGCAGAGCGTTTTTTTCCCTAATATCCTAATTATGTCTATTATTTATGTGTGGGCTTAAGGGTTTTTTTTAAGGAATTCATGAGATTTTCAAATCCCAATAATTTCAAAAAATTTGTTATCCGAACCCATTCTATTGGCATTTGGTGGAACAAGCATAAGCATATTTGTAGTGATTCTAAATGCATAATTAACTAGTTATTTACAAACCTAACCTATAGACTTGTCTCGCTAAAGGATAAAGTTATATACATGAAAGAATATTTCAATATCTCTTTTTTAAACACATAGACACCTTATTTAAAAGAACTTTGCCATAAAAAACTACTCTATATTTTTTAAAGAACAATAATGCATAGCTTTGATAGAAAAATGAAAATTTCATTTTATATGAGATATTTACCTTGTTATTGATAGAACTAAATCTACAACAATCCTACAACCCTCTTAGTTAGGAAAACATTTGCCATAAAAAACTACTCTATATTTTTCAAAGAACAATAATGCATAACTTTGATAGAAAAATGAAAATTTCCTTTTATATGAGATATTTACCTTGTTATTGATAAAACTAAATCTACAACAATCATACCATCCTCTTAGTTAGGAAAACATGTTAAAAAAGTTCATGTATTTTTTTTGGATTATGATTTCTGAGTTTACTACATGTAAGTGCAATTTGGAATAGGAATGTTTCTTTTGTTTTTATGGGATAATAAGCAGAATCACTATAACTATTTACATCAATCTTGTCTGGTTGAGTATTTTCTTTGTATCGGCATTGTTAGTTTTGTTTTGATATTTGGATTAGATATTTTGTGTTTTTCTGTTATCGGTGAAGCTCCTTTGTAAACTTTTACAGAGATGTTATATGTAACATTTACTTGGATTGAACCGAAAATGTAAAAGTAGAGAAATTTACAGCCAGGGAAAAAAGAAAGCAACGAAGATGTTGTCTGTAACTTTTACTTGAATAGAAAAAGTACAGAGTTCAAGAAAATTAAAAAACATCGTCCTCTTATCGCATTTTAACGTCACTGAATGCTTTTCTGGGCGCTTCCATTAAGAAAAGATAAAAAGTTTAAGATGGGATTAACCCGACAGTTCTGACAGAATGATTCAGAATTTCAGCTTGGCAACGCGGGTACCGTGTAGAAGTCGTGATACGCATTCATGGGATCATATGAACCGTCCGATCATCTGAAACAATCGAATTTTAAGCTTGAATTCCTCCCCGTGAGCATTGGTAATGGTGCTTTGAAGCGACAGTTGCTGTGGGCTTAGGGTTTTGTGCAGTCTAAGATCTGCCTGGCTTCCCGCTATGTGTACTTAGGGCTTGGGGGGAGTAAAGTAAATTACAGTGGAGAGTCGCAAAGCTTGAGGTGTTCTGAAAGAGGGCTTTTAACCAGTAAATTGATGCAGTTTTTCTTCCTATACTAATTGCTGTCTAGCAGTTTAGTTGTTAAGATAATCCTCTGGAACGGTTCTTCTCCCGAACCACATTTTTTCCCCGATTTTACAGTGACAATCATGGCTGAGACTGACGTAATTTGAAAAGAATATGGGTGGGAGAATTAAAATAACAAGGCAAAAATTGTTCTTGGTTTGATCTTTGGTACAGTATGGCTATTTTTGAGTATTTTGGTGTGTCGAATCGGCACGAGATTCTTCATGTTTGGAACAGAAAATGCAGAATCGCCCACTGTTTTGCATCTTGGAACAGTACTTTAGGAAAATAAAAGGAAAAGATTAACAAACAAACTGAGGTAGCTGAGGGTTCTTGTGGTTCTTTACTTCCTCCAAATCTTCATGTTCATCGACTTAGCATTATATTTTTTGAAAGGAGAAAATTATTATCCTGATTCTCTTCCAATTTCTTTATTCCGTTAAATTATTTTTTCCTTACATCGGTTTACAAATGTTGACATGCTCTGCTTTTCTCCGAAAATCAAATACGACATGAAAAGCCGAGCAGAGAAAAATGAGCACGGTGTTATAAAGTCTGGAACAGATGAGGTTAGCTTTGAATAGAAAAGCCTTGAACGGCCCAGCTTTATCAAATTTTGTAGAGAAACGAATGCTGTAGGATTTTGTACTCAGGAAACGAAGATCTTTGGTTTTCTTTCATTGATTTCAGTCCCACCGTATCAAGATTTTACACGATGGCGTTCACAGGATTAGCTTATATCTTGCCACTCGCTGTTATACTAGTGGGCTTTGCCCTTCTAAATGGGAGAACAGTGTCCGCAGGCGTTCCTTCTCAGTACTTTGATTGGACGGTTTCCTACGCTAATGTTGCGCCTCTGGGAGTAAATAAGCAAGTGAGATTCCTTCAACTCAACTCTAAACTGCATATTTTCATTCCCTGCATGTTAAATTCATTATCATAAGTGTTCCGTCCGTTCTTTGGGTGATCTTGCAGGTTATAGTCATCAACAATCTGTTCCCAGGTCCCGAGCTCGAGACCGTGACAAACAACATTATCTCAGTAAATGTTCACAATAACCTGGACGAGCCATTTCTTATTACATGGTACATTCATACTGGAATTTCAAGAAAACTGTGAATAGTGCTTCAATACATAGATCAATTATTGTGCGTTTCTTTCTGAATTAGGATCGGCTAAGCAATCGTCGATTCGATTAATTTATGGATTCGTAGGCACGGTATACAGCAACGAAGAACATCATGGCAAGACGGAGTGCAGGGCACAAATTGCCCCATTCTTCCGGGCCAAAACTGGACATACGCGTTTCAGGCCAAGGACCAGATCGGCAGTTTCTTCTATTACCCCTCCCTGCTTTTGCAGAGACTGGCCGGAGGCTACGGAGGCATCAGGGTTCTCAATCGTGACGTCATTGCAGTCCCCTTTGCTCCACCGACAGACGACTTCACTCTTCTCATTAGTGACTTCTACAACAGGAACCACAGGGTATGCGATTCGAACCTCCGCCATATCTTAGCTCATTATTTGATTTGTGTCTGCTAGTGCACGGCTGGACTCGATCTTGAAACCTTTCACTGGGGATATACAGGACATTAGAACCTCACTAGACGCAGGCGTTCCCCTTGGGAAACCCGATGGAGTTGTAATCAACGGCAGAGGACCCTATCAGACTGTCTTCACCGTGCAGCCTGGTAATTTTTTATGAAACTTTAATGTCGAATACCATGGACGTATTGCCAATTCCATCCATTGTTAAAAAAAAAGAGAAGATTCAATGCAGGTGCTACATACAGATTTCGGATCTCCAATGTGGGAATGCAAACGACGCTGAATTTCAGAATTCAAAATCATCGAATGCTCTTGGTGGAGACGGAAGGATCGTACACTCTGCAAGAGTACTATGCAACACTCGATATTCATGTTGGGCAATCTTATTCTGTACTAGTCACTGCAGATCAAAGTCCCGCTTCATTCTACATTGTAGCCTCAGCTCGCTTTACGGATCCTGTGATTACTGGGATCGCATTTCTTCAGTACGCCAACTCTGCAACGGCCCCTTCAACATCCAGCCCTCTTCCAGACGGACCCAGTCCAATGGATTACAATTATTCCCTCAACCAAGCCAGATCTATAAGGTCATCACAACTGATCATTTTTTATTATTATCAATATTAACAGTTTTACAATTGAAAGATTTGTATTAATATTTACATGATGTCGATGTAGATGGAATTTGACGGCAGGTGCAGCCAGGCCTAATCCGCAGGGTTCCTTCCACTATGGAAATATAAATGTGTCCAGGACTATTCAGTTACAGAGCACGGCACCGATTATTGGGGGTAAACAACGATTCGCCGTGAACAATGTGTCGTTTATCTATCCGGACACTCCTCTGAAGCTAGCTGACTACTTTCAGATTAACGACGTATTCACCCTTGGCGGTATCCCGGATTCTCCATCGGTGGTGTCGCCGCCCCGCTACGGGACTCCCGTCATCGATGCGATTAACAAAGCGTTTATTGAGATAATATTTCAGAACACAGAGAATGCTATTCAGACCTGGCATGTCGATGGTTACGCTTTCTTCGTCGTTGGGTAAGCATAAAAGCCTCGGATTGATTCTATCTATCATGGTCTTATCCATTTTTGAATATTCATTCAGATCCGATTGTGGTTGAATGGCTAGAATGGATAGCGGCGTGTGGGACAGCACCAAGCAATCCACATACAACCTGAATGATGCAGTTGCTCGCTCCACAACGCAGGTACGATTAGTATTATGAAAAAGTGTAGTATAGTGTAGTGTGTTTTTTAAGTTGCAAGTAGGGGGCGGGACGGGAATAGCACCCACTATCGTGGGTTGTTGAAGTTTGAAAGGTGCAGGTGTATCCGTACTCGTGGACAGCTGTGTTGATGGAACTGGACAACGTGGGCATGTGGAATCTGAGGTGTGAGGATGGCTTGAGACGATATCTGGGTCAAGAATTGTACATGCGCGTCAGGGACTTGGGCGACCCCGCTCAAAGCCAAGATCCAATGCCGGCCAATGAGCTCCTTTGTGGTAAAGGCCACCCACCTCACTCAGTGAAAAAATGAATATTATATTATCAGTAATAATGAAATTATATTTACTCTCTAATGGTATTTTGACGGTGCGTCTTGCCCCGTCAGAACCCTGACATATTTTATTTCCGTCCATCAATTTCTGGAATGTTTAGGGTTGCACCATATATTTATTATATTAGATTTATTTTCGTTTCACTACTTTATTAAACTGTCTATACCTATATTTAATCACCTTAATTACATTTTGGGTTTTTAAATTTTATCTATATATATTTCTAAACTAGGCGAGTATAGATTAGTTCAGTTTTAATGTCGTATTAGTGGAATATTATCACAAAAATAGTGTGAAACTTAGTCGATCTTGAATGCAACTCCCAACCTCAACTCCTCCCCTCACTTGATAATAAACCCCACCAAATCAAATTATTACACCTCATAGGTAAGGTAACGTTTCTGTACCTTATTAAACTATCGATACGCATATATTTAACTACCTTTATTAAATTTTCGTTTTTGTGTTTTTCTAAAGTTTTAGTGTGGGTCACGCATGTTTAAAACAAAATAAACGATAACGATACACATGCTGGACCAACTCATTTTGGAGGTGGGAACATTAAACAACGATATGAAAAGACATCCGTACGATGTAAATGCGTGCAGGTCATCTTCCACAGCCACGCTCTTTTAGCCCTCTGAAGCAACGCCTCTTAAGTCGTACTGCCTACGACTGCACCAAGGGCTGCCTAATCCTAAATCATGTAATTCTAAATTTTAAAATAACGAGCACTTGCGAAATCGTGAATTCACAACCATATTTTTTCCATTTGATTTGCCTCTAAACCTTAATGTTCAAGATTGCATATTTATCCTAATGCTTTTTAGGAAAGGAGACTTTAAATTAATGTTAAAGATGGCCTATATATCTTAATGTCTTTCGAAGGGAGTTTAAATTAGCATACATGCATACCAAGTATTTTGGGATTGATTTCAATAAAAAAAATTCAATTGGGAGAAGAGTATTTTAGGAGGTGGAAAGCATTATATGTGTTTCAAAACAAATGTAGAGAGGCAGAGTTATGGGATTGGAAAACAATTAAAGTGCTTTTTGGACTCCTAGTTTGTCAGTGATGCTATATGGGTGTGAATTGTGGACTACCATCACTCCCTTGTCAAAATTGAAACAAATTGAGAAAATCCAAAAACGCTTGATCATGAGCAAGTTCAAAGTAAAAAGTTTGGTACCTTATGAGATAATGTTCACTGAAACAGGAGCAACCTCCATTGAAGCAATTGCTATGGTGGGGCTCATAAGATACCTACTTCAATGAAGGCATCAATGAAAGAAAGAAAACATGGATGAAACAAAACTACACATGGATGCAAAAATGGGAAATCTACCTCAATGCCTGTCCCACAAATAGCTAGGAGCTAAAGGATTTTGTTATGGAGAAGTTTCGTAAAAAGGTATGGAGAAAAGAGTTGGGTAGAAAGAAGAAATATTACACTGAGGAATTCAACCCTACATGTGATTTACAACAAAAAGAGTTCATTGGAGCTATCATTTCGTGGAGGGCAAAGGTTCTTATGGCTCAATTAAGGACCAACTCACATCAACTTAGGTGTGAAATAGTAGGGTAGAAAAGGCATAAGGAAGCTTGGGAAAAAAAGGTGTGCACATTTTGCACTTCTGGCTGTGGAATCCAAAAAACATTTCATTTTGAAATGTGATGCATTCAAAGACATCAAAGAAAGTTATGAGAATATATTAGCATCAGTTTCTTGGCATTTCCTTTTTAGCAAGGAGATTGTTGGAAAGTTGGGTTAACTCATCATCAATTTGAGTCGAAGACTGAATTGCAAAAAGCTAACCATAAGGAACTAATGGTCTCATAAACTATTTTTAGTATAGTGAGCCTCAAAATTTCATTTCATTTTTCATGGAGGAAAGAAACATTAAAAAAAATAAGTAAAACTCTCCATTAGAGAGCAATTCAATAGTTTTCGTTCATGTACCAGAGACCACTATAGGCATAATGACCCGACTACAGTAGAACAGGCTGCCTTAATAAACGTGAAATCAACTCAGAGCTCTACGTGCTTACCTTAAAAAAGGTATTTCTGGAATTTAAACAGTAGGCCTACATTGTGTACATTCACAAAATTAAATCATTTCTCCAACAATACTTACAAAAGAAATCGCGTCCAATGTTTCGCAGGCAGACTCTTTCACCTAGATGATACCTGTATGTAAATTATTATCGTGAATTGCAACCCCTTCCCTCCATTCCCATTCTGGGGATCTGCTATGATTTTATGATGGGCTTACATCAAAATCTCGAGTATATCTCTTTTGTGTTTTGTCTAAGTGTATTATTTGTTGATGAGGAGGAGCCCATACAAGAATCGAGGAGTGATAGCGGACTCAAGTGGAGTTAACCGTTGGTGTATTATTTGTTGTGGGTGAGGGACTTGATCTGTACCTCAATGAGTCATAGGTATAACAAATATATTTTGTTACCAGTCGAAATGAATCCAGATTAAGGATAATTCATTAGTTTGGAGACGAAAATTTATCGGATTGTACCAATCTCTTTTCAAGGGTTTTTCAGTTCGCAATTTCCATCAAAGATGGAAGTACGATCAAATACGTATGAAGTGTGGTGTGTTACGGGAATTTGCCATTTGTAGCCATTGTTACAAGTTTAAGAGGTGGAGCTTACTCTACAGTTAACGGAGCCTCAAATTGTTTTATCATACGCAGCGTCTAAGGAACTTGGTATAAGCTACCTTTCCATACATTCCCCGGTAGGTGCAGCAACGTCGCCTTGCAAGTAGCAGGTGTTGAAGGGATCGCGTGACTAGTCTCGCCAAAATGATGTCAATGATAATGAAAAGGACAATAATTTGCGTGGATCCACAAGTAACGTTATTAGACGTAAGGACGAAATACATGACATTGCTGTTTCTCCGTCAATGTGGACAAATCCAGATGTAAAACCAGAAAGGAGTATAAGTGGACAAAGGTCAATGAGGTACAAGTGGGCGACCATTTTTTCCCTGGAAACCCATGGTCTGGGTTTATTTCACGGTGGGACTCTATGAAGTGATATTATTTCATTTGTATTTGTATTTGTATTTGTCATTTCATATATATATATATATCATTGTTAAGTTCCATTAAGTTTTCCAACTGACAGTTATGGAACTAAACTGCAGTCTTTCCTTAATTTTTGGAAACCAACTGTAGTAATTTCCTTAAATTAAGGAAATCAACTGCAGTTAATTAATTTTCTGGTTCGAGCTTCTGAAGCCGTCCATTACTCCATCTGGAGTTCTCTACCTTGATTTGTGGAACACCTGACACATAGCCATTAGAAGCTTAATGGAAGATTGGCTATAAATTCATCTGTTTGGTCCCCAAGCTTGCATCTCAATCCCCTTCAGTGGTTTACACCATCTAGCTGAGAGAGCATAGCTTGGAAGTGCCTTCAGATTTTTCTGTGATTTTTCTTTTTGCTTGGATTGAAGCTGGAGTGCTGTTTCAGTGAAGAAGCAAGTGGACTGTGGTTTGCAGCAAGAGCGTTATCAATGGCTGGAGGTAATCCTGGACATCTAAAGTTTCATTTTTAGATTCGTTAAAGTATTAAGAATCGCTGTTGTAGATTTCTTACATTGGTATCAGAGCATCCGTGTATCTCTGCCTTGATGTGTTATGCGTATCTTATATTGTTGCGTATCTTATATTGTTATGTGACCGACTTCAATCCCAAATACGTATATGCTTATAACCATATAATCCCAAATGCTGGGCCCCCGTCTTCCATTGTCGCTCACAGAGGTCTGTATGTACTGTATTCTGCCTCTTTTGTTTCCTCCCTGATTCAACAGATTCTGGACAATTTCTATTCAAGGTTACAAAACTGTGAAATCCGAATGTCTGATTTTTCGAAAATCAAAGAAAGTCGCGTATAATTGAAATCATTGATGCAAAGATTTTAAAATTTAGCATTCCAATCCGCATCTCGATAATTACTTAGTTACCGGGCCGGTTAATATTTGACACTTTCGCCTCTATCTCCGGCCTGGATTTTGTCTGTCAGAGTGCCTGCCAAATTTGGCATACTTGAAGGCTTCTCGCCGTGAATTCATAGAAGATTTCGTATAAATTACGAGATTCATGTTTTAGGAGTTGGAAGGTTAGTACAGGGTTTGGATTTGAATTTATATATTTTGATTAGGTTTCCAGCCAGGAAATTCATAAAGCCTTTGTGATCAGGATGACAACTGAAGTCAGATCACGATTTTGGAATTCGTTTTTACGAAGAAGGAATTGTACAACATTAAACAACTCAGGGTTTTGATCTGGATTTTTTTATGACTTTAAAGTCACTAACAAGATTATGTGGAAGACTCGAAAGAGTTCTTTAATTTTTTTTTCTTTAGCTAAAATTCCTAGAGCTCAAAACCCTGATCTGTCGAGGATTTCGTTCTTAATGTTCAAATTCTAAATCTGTATACGACAGTTTCCTTTGCCCCCTGCATCCTTCCGAGTAATTCTAAGGCTTTTGCGAATATCATTGATTTTCGCACTAATTTGCCTTAGCCATTGGGGGTTAACGCCTAAATTGGTGCATCAAATCACCTGCTACATAACAAGATTACAATTGTACAACTTTTTGATACTGGACTGTTGCTTTTGAAATATTTAGTAAATTTTTATTTTATAATTTTATAATTTTGGCTGGAGCTTGGTCGTCTCTTATTTCATCAATAACTTGACTAGTTGCTCCACGAATATAAACAATGGCTTATAATCACTAACTTTGTTTCCATTTTTTTTATGGGATATTACCCATATAAAATAATTCATATGGTTATTTGGGTATATATATGCATTAAATAACCTTTTAATTATTCGTTGAACCATTTTTTTTTATGGGATATTTATAACTAATATGAATTATTTTATAAGGGTTTGATTTATAACGAATATGTTATATATGAAGTTGGTTATGTAATTTAATACATTTGGTAAAAGTGGGTTATTCATATACTACATATACATGTTGTTATCACTTAAGAATTCAGTCCTTTTTTGCCAAAAGAATTTATATTTGGAAAATTTAAAGAATACATACCATTTTGGCAAAGTAAAAGATTGTGATGAAAGTAATTATA
>APFE030596412.1:10571-22608 GCA_000404065.3 Pinus taeda
TATTAGTTATATATTATACCATATATATACTATATATATTAAGTATTATTGATATATTATTATTAAATATATACTAATATGGTCATTATGTATATATGATATATGAAATGCTACATGAAAACCTTTGAGCTCAATGGATGTGTTTCATATATAGAGGACATTGTCTTATTTTCTTATTTTAGGTGACTTGCAAGGGGAATAGTGATTCTTGGGGCATAGATTTTTCACATCATGTTTTCTATAATACTTATGTTAAGATAATAAATCATAAGGACATCAAGAAGAGGTCTTTGACCTATGGTAAGCACATCTTTCTCATGAAACCTATGACACAAGTAATAATAATTCATTTGTTTCTTCTCATACATATTATTATAATTACAAGTCAATGAACTAAACCTAGCTACATTTTCTTCAAAAATACTCTTAACTAGGGAGGTATTCATTTAATTATACATGGTTATTCTCAACCGTAAAGAGATCTCATAAGAATGTTCTGACTATTAATCCATCTATATAACATCATTCTAACCAACATTGTCACATAGCAAGGCCTTGACTAAAGAATGTTGAATAGACCAATGATTATATACACCTTCAACATTATCTTTCATAGCCACCATGTGTTCACTTAGTATGACATTTTATGAGTATTCTTATCTTAGGTTCCCAACCTCAAAGAATGACTCCACTTGCCTACACTTATCTTGTTTTCCCTACACATCCTCAAAGAGCATCATATACTAGCTGATTACCCACTCTTCCACTATTTCTTCCCAAGTGAAGACAAAATGTTGTGTTTATCTCTCCCTCTCAACTAGGGAGGATATGTCCATTGGGGTGCAAAGCATGTAAGCTGTCAATTTACTGTCTTTTATTTTTTATTCTATCACGATCCACCCTAATCAGTGGGCCTTAGGATGAGGAGAAGGAGGTCAGGCGTGATCAGTGGGCCTTAGGATGAGCTGGAGGAGGTCAGGCGTGAAAATCAGTGGGCCGTAGAATGCTTCTAGGGAATTGGTGAAAAACAGTATATATATTTATGTTGCCATGGTGTTTGGTTTTATTGTAGTCGAGAATTTTTTTTAGAAACTATTACTGGTAGACTTTTTTTTGTTAGGATATCAACTTCTAATACTTTGCTGGACTGGATTTGAACTTTAAGGCTTATGGTTTGTTCCAGTTGAATCATGTTGTAAAGATCTCGGAGCAATTCCTTCAGTAGTATTGGGCTTCTTAAATTTCTGATAAATATTGCAACTATTTTGCTGTCAACCGTGTAGCGAAATGGGTTCCAATTGCATGGTTTTAACATTTTGATTGTTTTGAATTTATGTGCATGGGAAGGCTTTTCCATTTTTAATTTCCTTGCTATTATTATTGCACGAATGAATGCGCTCAATTTAGAGTATTAGTGCACGAAGGAATTGCCTCAGTTTAGAGGATTATTGCAGACTTAAAGATTAACTTTAATATATTTTAATAGACTTCAAAGATTTATTGAAAAGTGACTTACCATGTACTGTAACAACTCCTTCAGTAGTATTGGGATTCTTGAATTTCTGAGAAATATTGCAACTATTTCATTGTCAATTGTGTAGTTGTATGGCCTCCAATTGCATTGTTTTAACATTTTGGTTTTTGTTTGAATTTATGTGCACTGGGTGGCTTTTCCATTTTTAGTTTCCTTGCTACTATTATGGCACGAATGAATGCGCCCAGTTTAGAGTAATATTGCAAGAAGGAATGGCGTCAGTTTAGAGAATTATTGCACGAAGGAATCGCCTCAGTTGAATGGCCCCAGTTTAGAGTATTATTGCACGAAGGAATGGCCCCAGTTTAGACGATTATTGTCCACACTTAAAGATTAACTTTCATATATTATAATGGACTTAAAAGATTTATGGAAAAGTGACTTACCATGTATTGTAACAGACTTAAAGATTAATTAAAAGTAACTAGACATGCACGGTAAGAGATATAATTCTAGAGATTTGAGCATTAAAAGAAAAGCTTTCAAATATGTTTAAGAAATGTAGCTTCCCGACAACCAACCCTAATTTCACCGTGCTATAAAATAGAAAACTCATTTCATCCTCTTGGGTGATGAATAGTCGAAATCTGATAGACAACAACCCTTTATAAGAGATAAAATTTTAAAAGAAAAATTTCAAATGGTCGTGTAGAACCCGTTGTGGAGATAATCTACCAATTAGGCGAGTGGAAAACAAGTGTAGTTATCAGGCATAACTACCCACAAAGCAAAAACCAAATACGGAGATGGTCATGAAGAAACAATACACAAATTGGTAAAAATACATTTCACCTGATTATTATTTTAAAAATCAAAGGAGTAGTTTAACTAATTGATAAAGTAGTTTTCATTAATTGTAATTAGAATTTCAAGGGTTTTTGTTATCAGTATTTTTTTAGGAGACTGAATTTTTCAAGGTAAGCCTTCACCTTCACCAGGAGGCCGAGTTAGTTTTCAGAGGCACAATGGGTCTTTGAGAGGCCAGTGCGAGTTTTCTTTCCAATTTATATACATAGAGACAATATCTATCTTGGGATAATTACAGAAGAGCTCTATCACCCTGCTGTAGCTACTAGAAAAGAAAATGAAAATGTACTTATATTTAGTAAGAAAAGTGTCATAATGTATGATGCAGGAGCATTTAGCCCAAGAGAAATTATTGTAAATAATAGACATATGGGTAAATAATAGACATAGGGGGTCAAGCATTTCTAGAATTATTTCCCTAAGTTACAAGTGAGTTTAATATTTAGGCCTTTAAGTGTGATTAATTAGATGTTTCCAAAGTAAATAAATGGGAACATAGAAACTAAGGGGAGCTTTTAGGCATAAAAGCAATGAATGTGGACCATTAAGGTATTGGGAGATTTTTCTTGTTTTTAAAACAGGAAAAGATGGCATAAAGCCCAAGAGACTTTTGTATGCATTGCATGTAGAGTTAGAGTTTTTATTGGAGTTATTTAGGGAAGTATGGGATTAGTAATCCAATCCGAGTTTTATATATATGTATGTAAGCCTACTCGCGAAAGGGGGGAGAGGGGAGCAATGCGAGAAGTATCATGATTATATTTCCTCTTAGTGCTCCCATGAATGATCGATTTCTTGGTTAACTCATACGTGTATTTAATATTTTATTTGGATGTGTATTGATGCGTTGAATGATCTATTACCCTGTGAATTGATAGCATGGAGGGGTTCATTTCTTTTGTTTGAACACATAGTGCTATCGCCACCGTAATCTTGTTTCATTACAGTCAAATGGGAAAACTTTGTTTTGCGTAGAATCATGGTGATATTAGTTAAAGGAAGCTATGGACGTGAGGAATTATAATACAGGTCTTCAATACTATGCCATCGAAGGGCTTTGCGCTTATTATATGAATTTCAGAGTTATAAGAGCTAAACTATGTAATACTCAGCTTCAAGGAACCTCACTTCTAGTGGTCAATGCACCGTGCGTTTGGAGACCACGAAATTATATGATAATTCATCCTTCGAATTAGTGTCCGGCTTGACGACGATTGTCTGAAGGTATGGGCGCAACTATATTAAATTGCGCCAGTTTAAAACCTTTGTTGGTATTTAATTGTTGATTGAAGGATCCAAAGCAGAGGAATATTGTGTTTACGATGAGGACAGAACCAGCATTACTTTTGCAAGTGTTATATTGAAAGCTGCCAAAGGTGTAATGGAAGGATTCTTAGCAGAAGGCTGCTCAAAGAAGCATATGGACACGGTGAATATTAGCGTATTTTCTAGCTATTGAAGCCGTGGACATTTCCACATGTTAATTTCCTTGCTTTGTTTGGTCGAATTCACAGGTAGTATATCTGTAAAAGAGCGTTGCGTTGTTGTTTCATGGCTGTTTGCGGCAGAGAAAGTGCTGCTATTACTTATGATGGTTTAATTATAATAATTAAACTTTATTGGATTACTGCCCAGGCATGAATCTGTTTTGAGGGGAGCACTAAAATGTATGGCTATGTTTGGAAAGTCGCATTTGAATTAAAATAACTTAAATGAAGGCTGAGTATGAATTCAATATTGGAATCTTAGTATGGAAGTGATTGCAACGCATGGTTATATGCATAGACAGAGTTTAAAGATTTTGGGTTTTGTGGGTTGTGGCCTGCATTAGGTGGTATCAGAGCAGGAATACATCTGTTTGAAAGTTCAAGGCTTTTTTTAAGTTAAGTTAATTGCATGTGATGAATGAATGTTAGATTTTGGAACTGATGAATATTATAGGAGAGAGATGCAGTGCAGTTGAGCAATTGAAACAAGATCTTGCAAGATCTTAAAGGCATAACAAAGAAACCTCAGCGGGAAGAAGTAGATCACAGCTAGAGTGCAGTAATAAAGGAGTCTAGCAAGGGATTCTAAGTGAATGTGGCAGAACCTAAATATTCAACAGAGGTTAAATAAAGTTGTAGATGAGAGAAGCCTATAGGAGCAGTAGAGGATTCTCGAAAGGTTCCAGCAGAGGACCAATGATTACCAAAAGACCAGATCTGGAGGAAAGGATTGGTGAGGTAAGTAGCAGCAAGAGAGTTTGTTGTGGTAGAGGCTTCATGCAACTCATAGCTGAGGAACTCATGGGGAAGGAGATGACCACTGAAAGTCATAAAGGAGAGAGCGGAGGTTCAGAAAGAGGCCACAGTAGAAAATAGAAGAAATATGCCAAGGCGAATGGCATAAGAGAGCAGTTAACGCAGGAAGAGTATGAGAAAGAGAAAGCTGAGATAGCAATTCATCTTGAGTTGTTGATGGAGTTGTTACGGGAAAATGTGAAAGACGAGAGACATGGTTTACTGATGAGGAAGAGAGTGAAGTGGGAGAGGCTACAGCAGAAAAGATATTTACAGATAAGCATACAATTAACAGGGCAGCTGAGGAAGCTTGAGCAGATGATGGATGTACAGTTGAGACGGGGAGAACCCAGAGCAGTTGAGTTGGAAGAGGAGGTTTCCATTGGTGAAATAATGGAGGAAGCAGTCAGGAAGTTTGGGAGGCAGCAATATCCATAGTGACAGCTAGAGCAACATGTGGGGCAAAATTTATGATAGCAGCAGAAGAGGCACTAATGCCTTATGTTTTTTTTTCTAACAATTGTTTTGTGAGTACAGGTCTTATTGAAGATGCTGGAGAAAATATGTTAGACAAAGAAATTGAAATGATGAGGTGGATGATGATGAAGAATTCCGGAAGAGACCAGCAGCAGTGAAACAAAGGAGAAGCAGCAAAAGGAAGACAACAGAAGATTGCGAGAGTGTAGCTATCGGAGCAAGGCACCATAAAGTGTGGAGACATAGAGAAGAACAACAGATAGAAGCAGCGGCCAATGGAAAGTTGCAACACAAGATATTGGATCAAGGAAAACATAGATCTGAACACATGATCAGGATATCATGAAATTTTTCTACCTTGGGAGTCTGATGCGGGAGCATTCAGCCCAAGAGAAATTATCGTAAATAATAGACATAGGGGATCAAGCATTTCTAGAATTATTTCCCTAAGTTACAAGTGAGTTTAATATTTAGGCCTTTAAGTGTGATTAATTAGATGTTTCCAAAGTAAATAAATGGGAACAGAGAAACTAAGGAGAGCTTTTATGCGTAAAAGCAATGAATGTGGACCATTAAGGGATAAGGAGACTTTTCTTGTTTTTAAAACAGGAAATGATGGAATAAAGCCTAAGAGACTTTTGTATGCATTGCATGTAGATTTATAGTTTTTATTGGAGCGATTTAGGGAAAGTATGGGATTAGTAATCCAATCCCAGTTTTATATATATGTATCTAAGCCTACTGGCGAAAGGGGGGAGAGGGGAGCGATGCGAGAAGTATCATGATTATATTTCCTCTTAGCGCTCCCATGAATGATCGATTTCTTGGTTAATTGGTACGTGTATTCAATATTTTATTTGGATGTGTATTGATACATTGAATGATCTATTACCCTGTGAATTGATAGCGTGGAGGGGTGCGTTTCTTTTGTGTGAACACATATTGCTATCGCCACCGTAATCTTATTCCATTATAGTCAAATGGGAAAACTCTGTTTTGCGCAGAATCATGGTGATATTAATTAAAGGAAGGTGTGGACGTGAGGAATTATAATACAAGTCTTCAATACTTCGCCATCGAAGGGCTTTTTGCTTATTATATGAATTTCAGAGTTATAAGAGCTAAACTATGTAATACTCAGCTTCAAGGAACTCAGCACCGTGTGTTTGGAGACCACATAATTATATGATAATTCATCCTTTGAATTAGTGTCTGGCTTGACGACGATTGTCTGAAGGTATGGGCACAACTATATTAAATTGGGCCAATTTAAAACTTATGTTGGTATTTAATTGTTGATTGAAGGATCCAAAGCAGAGGAATACTCTATTTGCGCTGAGGACAGAACCAACATTACTTTTGCAAGTGTCATATTGAAAGCTGCCAAAGGTGTAATGGAAGGATGCTTAGCAGAACACTGCTCAAAGAAGCATACGGACACGGTGAATATTAGCGTATTTTCTAGCTATTGAAGTTGTGGACCTTTCCAAATATTAATTTCCTTGCTTTGTTTGGTTGAATTCAGAGGTAGTATATGTGTAAAAGAGTGCTGCATTGTTGTTTCATAACTGTTTGCAGCAGAGAAAGTGCTGCTATTTCTTATGTTGGTTTAATTATAATAATGAAACTTTATTGGATTGCTGCCCGGGCATGAACCTGTTTCGAGGGGAGCACTAAAATGTTTGGCCGCGTTCGGAAAGGTGCATTTGAATTAAATTAACTTAAATGAAGGCTGAGTATGAATTCAAGATTGGAATCTTAGTATGGGAGTGATTGCAATGCATGGTTATATCCATGGAGAGAGTTTAAAGATTTTGGGTTTTGTGGGTTGTGGCCTGCATCAATGTACCTATTAATTGTACATTAATCATAATGGTGGAGATTATGAGCTCAATAAAATATATAAATAACCAACTTGCCATTGATAAACCATTTAACATTCCCATGAGGGGACTTATACTTGTGGCCATAACTCAAATAATCACTATAATTCATGTATGCATAAGTAAAGTGCTAAGATAAGCCCAAATAGAACAAATACCAACAAGATGAATGAAACCCTATTGAGAGGCAAGAGGCAAAATGTTTTAGAAGAACCTAGAAGGAGAAAGGTTAGACAAGTTATCTAGAGTTAGTTTGTGACATACTTAAAGAATTGAATGCAAACTAACCTTTACAACACATTGAAGTTAGTTAGGAGGAACCATACTAATATAATTAATAATTTAGTTCTAAAGTATATGTTAGAGTATATGTAGCTAATATGATATACATATATAGTCCTAATATTAGATATATGGATAATAACATATCCTCCCTTATATCATGTATAACATATAATACTCCTTATACTTCTTATATTATATTAATAGGATATTATATATTATATATATCCCTAACATTATATATTAATTATATATTATATATTATACCATATATATAGTATATATATATATTATGTATTATTGATATATATGTATATTATTATTTATATTTTGTTAAATATATACTAATATGGTCATTATGTATATATGATATATGAAATGAGACATGAAAACCTTTGAGCTCAATGGATGTGTTTCATATATCGAAGACATTGTCTTATTTTCTTATTTTCGGTGACTTGCAAGGGGAATAGTGATTCTTGGGGTGTAGATTTTTCACTTCATGTCTTCTATAATACTTATGTTAAGATAATAAATCATAAGGACATCAGGAAGAGGTCTTTGACCTATGGTAAGCACATCTTTCTCATGAAACCTATGACACAAGTAATAATAATTCATTTGTTTCATTTCTTACATATTATTATAATTACAAGCCAATGAACTAAACCTAGCTACATTTTCTTCAAAAATACTCTTAACTAGGGAGGTATTCATTAAATTATACATGGTTATTCTCAACGGTAAAGAGATCTCATAAGAATGTTCTGACTATTAATCCATCTATATAACATCATTATAACCAACATTGTCACATACCAAGGCCTTGACTAACAAATCTATCTCTCAGAGCACAATGTTGCGGAGACCAATGATTATATACACCCTCAACATTATCTTTCATAGCCACCCGTGTGTTCACTGAGTTTGACATTCTAGGAGTATTCTTATCTTGGTTTCCCAACCTCAAAGAATATGACTCCACCCGCCTACTCTTATCTTGTTTTCCCTACACATCCTCAAAGAGCATCATATACTAGTTGATTACCCACTCTTCGACTCTTTCTTCCCAAGTGAAGACAAAATGTTGTGTTTATCTCTCCCTCTCAACTAGGCAGGATATGTCCATTCGGGTGCAAAGCATGCGAGCTGTCCATTTACTGTTTTTTATTTTTTATTCTATCACGATTCACCCTAAATATTTGAATAATGTTAAATAGGATAAGCTTGACACTTCTTCCTATTTACTTGTAGGAGTTGTAGAAGGTTACATAGACTTGAAACAAGCACCAATTTATGCTTTCAAAAAATTGGATAAGCGTCCATAGATAATGAAACCTTTTGATTTGGTTATCTCCATGGGTGAAGGAAAAAACAGTTTTTTCCACTTTTGTGTAGATTTGAATTGTTTTTTTGGATGCAATTTTCGACCTTCAATTGTTAATTTCCTTACCATTTTTTACCAACTAATTTCTAAATATTATATTTAAATTTCCACAATTTCTTCTCTCTTTGTGATTTAGCATTCAAAAGATTAGCCCCATTGTGATTCATCAAATTGATTAGCTTATCTACCTTCTCTCTCCTCTGTCTACATTGTTTTTTTAACTATCAATTTCAAGATAGAAAAATACTTTCATATGATTTAATAAAATGTAGACTCATAAATTAGAGCAAGGCTGCATCCTTAAGCATGGAGGGAAACAAATTCATCTTATATTAATCTAAGTTATAGTCATAGGTCAAGGTCCTCATAGGCTAAAGCATGGAAGTGTGGGAGGGATGTGGGGCTAATATTCTTCATTCTTTGCCTCCCCAATGGTTTCTTAGATGGGAAAGAACTCATTCTTCTTGTTTTCAACCATTTATTGGATAAATGATATGGGCTCTTCCTATGCATTGCGTTCTTCAAAAATCTTAGGTTGCTCACTTAGAGGATTCTTACACAATTTTAGAATGTTCAACAAGATCTTCTCTGGGGCAAAGAGGAACCAAGGAAAAAATGGGCTCTAGTCTCTTGGGAAAAGATCTGCAAACCCAAGAACCAAGGAGGCTTGGGTTTGGACAATCGTGACATTCTCACCAAGGCTCTTTGGAGGCAAGCTTTGGTGGAGGTGGGTTAAGTATCATAAAGCTCAATGGGAAAGCATCTGGAAGGAAAAATATGCTAATGCCTGGCTGGATTCTGAAATCATACAAATGGTTGGGACAGTGAAAGGCTCCCCCATATGGAACAAGGCCTCGGAGAATAGAGAAGTAGTTAAAAAAACAATTTTTGGGAAATCAGAGAGGGTGATCTGGCACTTTTTTGGGAGGACAAATGGCAGGAAGAACCTAATCTACTCAACGAAGAATTTTTAGGCTTCATGTAGGAGACTAATAATCAAGGTTTAGTAAAGGTGAAAGACTTCTCGGAGAATCCACAGATGTGGGAAAATGGAGAATTTGGAAAAATATAGTGGATAGAGGGGATAAAACCCTCAACAGTAAAGTAGAATCCCTCAAGAGACTGCTAGAACAATGAATAATTTTATTAATGGAAAGGCAGGACCAACTAAGATGGGGTAGCAACAAAGAAGGAAACTTTAATATCAAGGAAGCTAAAGGTTTTCTCCTTGATTTGGAACCGCAAGCTCCTAATAAAACTTGGTAGAAGCTTTGGAAGCACAAAGGCTGGATGAAAATCAAACTTTTTATGTGTTTAGTTCACCGCAAGAAATTTTTAACCTAGGACAACCTTAAAAAAAGGGGCATGTTGGGACCCTACAGGTGTCAACTCTGTGAAACCCAAGAGGAGACTTTAGAGCATCTTCTCAACTGCTATAGTTTGACCAACAAGAGATGGGAATTTATGACCAAAATCTTCAAAGAGTCTGATTGAGAAAAAGAAAGTATTGCCAACACTCTAAACAAGTGGAGGAATAATTTTTTAGATAATGAAATTCTCAACTCTGCCTGTAATCTTGTGCCGAGTTTCATTATTTTGAATGTGTGGAAGGAAAGGAACAAAAGAATATTCAAAGAGGTTAAGTCTTCCTCACTCAGCTTAGTGGAGCTGATTGTAAAACAACTAAAGGATACAGTAAGCACCATGGTTAGGAATCTCCCCAATAATCCTCCCTCAATTGCAGAGTTGAGAATCCTTGTGTTGTTAGACATGAAGGGGTTTATTCCTGAAGGTCTAGACATGAAAGAAAGCATGAGAGAAAAGTTGGAGGATTTGTGGCATGCCCCCGTAAAGGTTTTTTAAAGTATAACATTGATGGAGCTTCCAAAGGCAACCCGGGCGATGTTGGTTTTGGAGGAGTTCTAAGGGATGACACAAGTAGCATACTCTCCCTCTTCCATGGTCACTTAGGAAAGGCCACCAACAACATGGCATAGCTGATGGATTTGGAACAATGCTTAGAATTTTTTATTCAGAGTAAGTGCCAAAACGTCATAATAGAAGCGAATTCAGAGTTAGTCATAAACGCTGCCAAGAGAATCAGTAATCGAAGAGGGACGGAAAAGTCACAAAACACTGGAGGTTAACGAGAGTTCTTAAGAGAATTCAAGTGCATCTACAGGAACTTCATACTCTTAGATTTATTCATGTTAAGAGAGAGGCCAACAAATTGGCTGACATTCTAGCCAACCAACGTGTCGGTAGCAAGGACAATGCAATCTCAAGAAAGTGGAATACAATGACGCAAAGTAACTTGAAAAAACTCTGCTACAACTAGGTGGAAAATGACTAAGCACAAGCAGTAATAGTCACCGGTCAGAGGGCTATACCAAGTGGGACTATAAGGTGCTCAATGAAAGGTAAGACAAGGCAAGAGGTAAAGTGGACCACAATGAGGTCTATTCGTAGTGACGGGAATCAGAGCTTCCAGGACAGAAGAAAGCAGCAATAGAAACATCTGCATCATCCCAATTTTTCAGTGACATGAAGTCGAAACCACCTTTGGGTGCTTTCGTAGTGATCGCACCACTTTTTTGTCAAAGGTGAGTTTAGACCTTTTGTAGCGACACCACAGAAATCATGCCACGTGGTGGAGGGACCAATCCAAAATCCACTCTCCCTGTGATCTAAAGGTCGATGACCTGAGACGTGCAATTCTATGCTCAGCCATCCGATGGTGCCTGGTCAATCAATGTTCAGGATCCATCGTGCAGTTTGGTGGGGCCCATGGTTTTGGTTGAGTGGAAAGTTTCATTTGCGATCGCACCACCTTCATTTTAAAAGTGGTTTTGGTTCTATCGGGAGCGATACCATTAGGCTTCCGCCACGTGGCCACCGAGTCGAGTGGAAACCACCCTCCATCGCGCGGTAACTTTCTCACAAGTTTGGTGGTGCGATATGTTGGGGTGTCGTCGGATTTCGTGGGGTGGTAGGAACCATTGAATCTGTTGGTACTTTTTTAGTGGGGCCCTACGTATGGTCGCGCTTTTCGCTTGTGCAACGTGGTTGGTTGTTTGCCATAGATCAAACTTTTGGGGTGAATGGTTCTTCCTAAAGTACATAATGAATGAATTTATTGTTTGCAGCAGAGAGATGCTTTTTTTTGGCATCTTTCCCTTTGTTCCCCTGTCTCCTCTTGGAGTTCAGGGTTTATGTATATTCTGTAATTTTTTCTCGAGTTAATGAACTAGAAAGAACTACTCTTGCTTTAGCAAAAAGAAATATTAGATATATTATGTTGGGTCCCTATAATACTAGTGATTACCCCATTACTATTGTAGTTGTACCCCTTATTAATATTTTTGTGCCCCTATTGTCCCCATAT
>APFE030596434.1:0-19306 GCA_000404065.3 Pinus taeda
GTGTTAAAAATCCATGTAATAAACTTAATAAAAGAAAAATAATAACCAAGGTCATGGGACACATATTCCACGCTGAATTTTGGGTAAAAGCATAGTGACGGAGATCACTTGTAATTAATTAATGGATATAGAAATTGGCAAAGGAAATGGCAAAGGCTTTGGAAAGGTGGGAGGCATTTATTGGCATTTTATTTATGAAAATAATGGAAAATAGGAGAAAATGAAGGTGAAATTCACAGGTTGCATAGTGAGGAGGAAAAGGAATCAAAATAATGGCAATTGAAAAAGGTAAAGGCCTTAATGATAAAAAAAGCTTCTAAGGATCAATTCACAACCTATTTTTAGTTTTAGCTTGGAGCTCTCTCTCTATTCTCTCTCTCTTTCTCTCATACTATTGCACACTTAGAGTTCTTGGAGCACTCTTGGAAGTGGGTATACTTTATATTTGGAGCAAGAAGGCAAAGGAAAAGAAGGAAAGAAAAGGAACATTGGGATCATCAACTGCAACAGGTTTATTTTACAGGTATCGAGTTGCATGTATGATTTCCTTGCTATTTTTTACATGCATGGCATACAGATGTGGTTATTTGGTTATGATCTGTCATTGGGATGGAGGATTGCCTAGATTGATAGTAATTTTTCCTAGCCTTGCCATTTCTTGGATAACCATGGTGTTATGGGTTTTACCTTTTTGTTTTCTTTTTGGTAATCATGTTCCTTATGGATGTGGGTTGAGTTGTTAGTCTCTCGAGCCTTAATTGGACAAACGCTATGGAAGCCCTGTGACAACTTGGGTTGAGTTACTAGTCCTAGAAGCCTTGGTTGGAAAAACGCTCTAGAGTGCTTGGTGGGTTGAGTGACTAGTCCTGGAAGTCTTGGCTGGAAAAATTCTCTAGAGCCCCTTGGCAGTTGTGGGTTGAGTTTCTAGTCATGGAAGTCGGGTTGGAACAAATGCTCTGGAGACCTGAAAAACTTAGATAGAGAACGATCTGGTGATGGTTAGTGATGTACGAACGTGAGGTGGAATCATTGGTTGAGAGTTGAGGTGGTTTGGCCTCTGGAAGCCCTCGTATGGTTTTCTTGGTTTATTCCATGAGATCCCACATTTATTCTTGGAATATGGCACATGGGTGATTGGCTAAAAGAAAGATTTGGTTCAACCCAATCTATAGTCGGGTGGTACGAGGAAGTTCCTCACTTGGTTGGATTTTCATATGTTGATAAGAGCTCCTTTTCTTCTTGTGTTCTATGTGTAAATGTACTTGTTATTATGTGGTTATGATGGTTATTCTATTATTGTTGTTTATCTGGTTATATGTTGGTTACAAGCATGGTTAATGACAAATTTGTGTTATGGATCTCATCATGTTTTAGTTAGTAGATGAAATGTTGATGAATGAATGACCTAATAGATGATAATGTATCTATTATGATAGGTCATCATACATTATTGATGGTTCTCAGATAAGTGTGAGACCCCTATGATCAGATATGTAATTATGACATGTAGATTACATGTGCATGGTGTGTTTGATGAAATGTCTATCATGGATAGGAATAGTTAGGTCAATTTATTATGTAATTTTGTCTAAAAGGATTTGTCCTAGTGTCATTCACTATCCTGGAAAGTTTTATGAAGTTTTGGGCAGTGGTCTAGAGGCTATCCTTGAAAAGTGGCTTAAATCTCACAATCGTTGGCATAGAAATAGTTGAAAAAATATGCAATCACATAAAGGCCTTGTTGTGGGATTAACTAGAGGGTTACAGTCACATGGATGGCTTGTCATTGAAGAAAATGGGGCTTTAGTTCAATTAAAATCAAGTTAAATTAGGGGTTGAGGACCTGGAGTGGTTGGTTAGCCCATGAGGGTCTTGTAGCTCCTGAGGAAGGTTAGTTTGGTTTTTCTTTGTCGATTCCACTTTATTAATTGTACTTGGGGAGTTTAATCATATCATAGTAACTTTTTGTCACATATTTACCCTAATGGACCAGTTAGCTTGGGTAAGTGTGGGAGGAGGGTGTTAGAGAGTGGCATCAGAACATGGTTCAACCCTTGGACTGGATGGGTAGAATGTGTTTGTCATGAATATATGTCAGTGACTTATGTGTTCATTATGCTTGTGGTCTATGTGTTTGTTATGTATGCATGGTATTAGTCATCATTACAGTTGTGTTGGCATGAATGCATGTCGGTTGTATATGTATTCTTTATGCATGTGTGTTGTCTATATGTTTGGAATGCATGTGTTATACCTATTCGGTGTTATAATTGCGACATCATGAATGGTAATGGGGATAATTATTGAGATGATGTTGGTTTATTGATGTGATTATATATATCTATAATATATGTATATGTATATATTATATGTATATGTATATGTTATGTTGTATTAATTGGTTATGTAATGTATATGTATATGTATATGTCGTGCTAATTCAGTTTATCTTGCAGATGAGATATCCTCCCCTGAACTACAGTAAGTTATGTTGGTATGTTTATGTTTGGTTTATCTGACATGATATCATTGCCAGTAGAAGATCAAAGGTGACTAGAAAAATGGTAGACTATAGTTCACGAGACTCTCCCTATAGATCAGATGAGCAGCATGGTTATGGGTACTCTCCTGACATAGTAGACACTTTTAGAAGTTTGAAGGTAGAAATAAGAAGTTGCAAATCAAATAATGACTTAATCATTTAGTTATAAAATAGACTTTCCAAGGCACGGGAGAAACAAGAAAAGGCCAATGCAGTTATCCTTCAATTTTTTTAAGATTTGCAGAGACAGGGACAACTTAGGATCAGTGATGGACAGGAGGACAAAATAATGGCACGTATGGTGGCAGGTGTCATGGCGGGAACAGGTCAATCAAATATGATGTCATTAGAGATGGTAGGTTCTTGGATACACCTGATAGATGAGGAAGTGAACATGGGATTTACAGGTACCATGGTCATCATCGCTATCATCCTTACACAATGAGTGATAGGGGTATTTTTTGGATGAGTTCAAGAAAGAAAAGAAACCTACATTTGATGGAGAAATGAAGAAGTCATAGGATGCAGAAGCATGGTTACTTGGGATGAATAAGTTATTTTGATTGCATGATTACTCAAAGAACATGAAGGCCAGAATAGGTAGGTTCAGTCTTAAAGGTAAAGCAAACATTTCATGAGAAGATGTAAAGAATGTCAAAGGCATCCCAGAGGAGGAGTTGGCTTAGAGTGAGTAAGAGATACTTTTCAAGAAGAAGTATTTATCTAAGAGATATTATGATGAAAGGGAAAATAATTCTATGAGTTGAAGATGGGATCTATGACCGATGAGGAGTACACTAGTAGATTCTTGGATTTATTGAGGTATGTGTCTTATCTTAAGGAGGAGAAAGAAAATATTTAGAGATTCATCAGTGGGTTGTCAGTAGAATTCAAATACAGGATTTAGTTTGATTATCCTAGGTCATTGGAGGAAGCCATCAGAAAACTAGAGCATTGTTATGAGCAATCAAAGCGCAAATATGAGACTAAGAAGGATTGGAAAGGTATTGAAAATAATAAAGGAAAATGGGATAAGAAGCGAACCAGACCTCAAGACACAAGTAACAAAGACAATGCACCACCACCTAGGAAGTTCAATGCATCTAATAGAGGACAAGGATTTCATTATGAGGAGAAGAACAAGGGTGATGGAAGGAAGAATTTACAGTGTTGGATGTGTGGGAAGGATCATCACTAGAGAGATTATCCATAAAATTAGAGTGGGAGAACATAGATCTATAGTTGTCAAGAGGCCAGATAGCGGGGGATGTTGGAAAGTGTATTCCTCGGATTTATACAACATTGGATAATAGGAAAGTAGATCACCAGAAATCTATTATCGAGATGGACGGTAAGCTTTTCAATCAAGTTATTTCTATTTTGATTGACCTTGGATCTAATTATAATTATGTTAACCTTGACCTGGTGGATAAGTGTAGTTTGAAGAAATAAGTACATACAGAATCTTGGTTAGTGTAGTTGGCTACAGGTACAAATAAAAAATTTCATCATTGGGTAAGAGCTTGTGCATTTGAGCTGAATGAAATGCCTACATTAGCGCATCTAAATGTGCTTCTGTTGGATTCATACAATATTATATTAGGTATGGATTGGTTATATCTTCATAGAACTAAGGTGGATAATTATGATAAAGCTATTGAATTCTTAGATGACAATGGAAAACAGATAATCTTGCAGGTTAAGAAAAAGGAAACATCCGTCAAAATGATTATAGCTATGTAGTAAAAGAACAGTTGTAGGAAAGGGTGTATGTTATTTGCAATATATATTTACAGTGATAAAGGTTAACGATGTTGAGGATGTATAAAACTTGAGAAGGTACCTAGTTCTACAAAAAATTTAGGTTTATTTCTCACAGAGATTCTAGAGTTACTGCCTCACAGGGAAGTGAATTTTTTCGTTGAGTTGGTACCAAGGGAAACACCAACATCAAAGTCACATTACGGGATGAGAAAAACAGAGTTAGTGGAATTGAAGTTGTAGTTGAAGGAAATTCCTGATAAAGGATACATTAGGCCAAGTGTGTCACCTTGGGGTGCATTAGTGTTGTTTGTGAAGAAGAAGGATAATACTCTCATGTTTTGCATTGATTATAGGTATTTCAATGAGATGACTATTAAGAACATGTATTCATTTCCAAGGATTGATGAATTGTTTGATCAGTTGAAGAGAGCAGTAGTATTCTCGAAGATTGATTTGAGATCTGGATATCATCAGGTAAGCATTAAAGAATATGATATTTACAAGACTGCTTTTTGTACCAAATATGGGCTTTATGAGTTTGTTGTAGTTCCTTTTGGTTTTAATAATTCTCCAACTACTTTTATATGCTTTATGAATAGTGTATTAAGTCCTTATTTGGACAATTTTGTTATTGTATTCATTGATGATATATTGATATATTATAATGATGAGGAAGAGCATGTCAAACACCTGGCAGCAATGTTAAGACTTGTAAGAGCACATCAGTTGCATGATAAGCTTAGTAAATGCGGTTTCTTTTAGATAGAAGTACATTAACTGGGACATGTTGTCTACAAGGAATACATAACAATGGATCTAGAAAAGATAAGACCTATCATGGAATGGACAACTCCTAGGAATGTGGATGAGGTCAGATCATTCATGGGGTTAATAGGTTATTATAGGAGGTTCATCAAGAACTTATCACATATCACTTATCATATTACATTGTTGTAATGGAAAGATAAGAAATTTGAATGGTTAGAAGAATGTGCAGCAAGTTTCAAGAAATTGAAGCAATTGTTGACAAATGCTCCAGTTCTAAAGATTGTGGATCAAGATAAATAGTTTGTGGTGTATACAAATGCTTGTAAGAGAGGACTTGGTGGAGTCTTGATGCAGGAAGGATAGGTAGTGTGCTATGAGTCAAGGAAAATGAATGAGAATGATAAAAACTATGTGACACATGATATTGAGTTGGAAACGATCATCCATTTTTTGAATATGTGGAGACGTTATCTTCTTGGTAGGCGATTCATCTTGATGAGTGATCACAGTGGATTGAGATACTTGCTTGACCAACTAAATTTGAATTCTAGGCAAGCTAGATGGTTGGCCATGATCAATGAGTTTGAATTCAAGATCAAGTACATTAAAGAGAAAGAGAACATGGTTTTCGATGCTCTTAGTAGAAGAGTACATGTAAATCATATAGAAGCTATGATTTCATATGGGACATATTTATAGGATCAGATCTTACAAGAAGGACAAAAAGATGATAGTTATAGAGAGCTTAGGCATAGGTTACAGCAGGATATGGGTGATCAAGATGTGGACTATCGTCTCACAATGGATGGTTTGGTTAGAATTAGGGACAAGATCTATGTGTCAAACAACATTGAACTCAATAAGCTTCTCTTGAGGGAATGTCATATTTAGGTCACCCAGGATATCATAAGACATTGGCAGCGGTGAAGAAGCTCTATTATTGGCTGAATTTAAAGAGAGAAGTGGTAGAGTTTGTGGTAGAGAGAATCCCAATGGTTTACTACAATTGATTCTGATTCAAGAGTGGAAATGGGGGGTCATCTCCATGGATTTCATTACAGTTCTATCGAGGGCCTCTAGACAACATGCTTTTGTCATGGTTGTGGTTGTTAGGTTGACTAAAGTAGCGCACTTCATTCCAGTGAGTTCTACATATTCAGATGGTGATGTAGCACAGGTCATCATTAGGGAGATAGTGAGGTTGCATGGTGTTTTGAAGAATATTATGTCAGACAGGGATTCCAAGTTCACTTCTAGATTTTGGAAAGAAGTATTTGCAAGTTTGGGTACAAAGTTAACCTTCAGTACATCTTATCATCTGCAGATAGATGGGAAGATGAAGAGAGTCAACAGAATTTTGTAGGACATGTTGAGAATGTATGTTATGTATCATGAGTCAGTGAGGACGAGGCCATTTGAGGCACTTTATGGGCAGATTTGTAATACTCCTATCAGTTGGAGTGATCCAGTGAATAGGGTGTTTATTGGACCGGGCATGGTCAGAGAGATGGAACAAGAAATGAAGGTTATCAAGAAGAATTTAAAGGTAGCTCAGGATAGGAAGAAGAGTTATGTAGATCAACACAGGGTGTTTAAGGAGTTTCAGGGTGGGGATCAGTTGTACTTATGCATCAATCGCAAGAAGAGATCCTTGAGGATTGGATCATGTGCCAAGTTGGCACCTCGATATTGTGGGCCTTTCAAGATTCTTGACAGGATTGGATCAGTAGCTTACCAACTTGCATTACCTCTGACAGTAAAATTGCATGATGTTTTCCATGTGTGATTGCTTAAAAAGTATGTGAAAGATGTTGATCATCTGATTTTCTCTTATGTATTGTAGGTGGAACCATAAGGAAAATTCTAGCCATAACCTTAATGCATTTTATAGAGAAAGATGCTCATGCTCCAGAACCTGACAATTGAGTAGGCTAAAGTGCAGTGGAGGCACTTTGGGCCCGATGAAGCTACATGGGAGATGGTTGATTAGATGCGGGCTATGTATCATTCATTTTCTTTTTGGTGGAGGAAAATGAGTTTTAGTATAGGTACATATTTATATATGGTGGTCATTGTAAATAACACAACGAGTTTTGTTATAAAGCTCCAATAAAATATGTTTGTCATGTTGGCTTTGTTTTCAGTAGGTTGTTCATTGTAAATACTGCAACGAGCTAAGTTATAAAACTCCATGTGTAGTATTTTTGGTTTTCAGTGGCCTTGTTGGCTGTAGGTGTCATGAAAAACCGAGGATGGTATTCCCCTAAGGAGGAGGGGTTTGTAACAACTTCGATTTAAAAATTCATATAATAAAGCTAATAAATGAAAAATAATAGCCAAGGTCATGGGACATGTATTCTAAGTTGAATGTTGGGAAAAAAACATAGTGACGGGGATAATCTGTGATTAATTAATGGTTATGGAAATTGGGAAAGGCAATGGAAAAGGATTTAGAAAGGCATAATGCATTTATTGGCATTTTATTTATGAAAATAATGGAAAATAGGAGAAAAGTTAGCTGAAAAGGTCACAGGTTGCATGTGAGGAGGAAAATGAACGAAAATAATGGAAATTGAAGAAATAGAGGCATCAATGATAAAAAGGCTTATGAGGATCCATTCACAACATTTTTTCAATTTTATCTTGGAGCTTTCTCTCTATTCTCTGTCTCTCTCATACTCTTGCACACTTAGATTTCTTGGAGAACTCTTGGAGGATTTTGGGCATACTTTGGATTTTGAGCAAGAAGGCAAAGGAAAATTAAGAAAGCGGAAGGGAACATTGGGATCAATAGCTACAACAAGTTATATTTGCAGGTACCGAGTTGCATGTACGATTTCCTTGCTAGTTTTGAAATGCATGGCATATGGATGTGGTTATTGGGTTATGATTTGTCATTGCCATGAAGGATTTCCTAGATTGACAGTGGTTTTTCCTAGCCTTTCCATTTCCTAGATAACCAAGGTGTTGTGGGTTTTACCATTTTTTTTTTTCTAGTTGGTGCTCATGTTCCTTATGGTTGTGGGTTTTGTTATTAGTTCCTAGAGCCTTGGTTGGAAAAACACTTTGGAAACCCTGTAACAACTTGGGTTGAGTTACTAGTCCTGGAAAGCCTTGGTTGGAAAAAACACTCTAGAGATCGGTGGTAGTTGTGGGTTGAGTTACTAGTCCTGGAAGTTAGGTTGTAACAAATGCTCAAGAGCCCTGGACAACTTGGATAGAGACCAACCTGGTGATGGTTAGTGATGTCCGACTATGAGGTGGAATCATTGGTTGAGAGTTGAGGTGGTTTGGCCTCTAGAAGCCCTAGTTTGTTTTTCTTGGTTTATTCCATGAGATCCCACATTCATGCTTGGAATATGGTACGAGGGTGATTGGCTAAAATAAAGTTTGGTTTAGCCCAATCTATGGTTGGGCAGTACGTGGAAGTCCTTGACTTGGTTGGATTTACATATTTTAATAAGAGCTCCTTTTATTCTTGTGTTCTATATGTAAATGTACTTGTTATTACGTGGTTATGATGGTTGTTCTATTATTGTTGTTTATCTGGTTATATGATGGTTACAAGCATGGTCAATGACATATTTGAGTTATGGATCTCATCATGTTTTGGTTAGTAGATGAAATGTTAATGAACGAATGACCTAATAGAGGATAATAAAGCTATTGTGAGAGGGTATCAGACATTATTGATGATTCTTAGATAAGTATGAGACCCCTCTAATTAGATATGTAATTGTGACTTGTAGATTACATGTTCATGATGTGTATGATGAAATGTATGCATCGATAGGCTTGGCTAGGTCAAGTTCTTGTATAAGTTTTGTGAGAAATTATTTTTCCTGGTGTCATTCAATGTTCTAGAAAGTTTTTTGAAGTTCGAAGCAGTGGTTTGGAGACTAGCCTAAAAAAGTGGTTGAAATCTCGCATCCGCTGGCACAAAACTGGGTAAAAACGTTTGCAGTCGCATGGAGGCCTTCTTGTGGGAGCGACTGGAGGGTTACAATCACATGGATGGCTTGTCATGGGAGTGACAGGGGGTTTAGTTCAGTTAAAATCAAGTTAACTCAGGGGTTGGGCATCTGGAGTGGTTGGTTAGCCCCTGGGGGTCCTGTAGCTCCTAAGGAAAGTCAGTTTCATTTTGGTTTGTCGATTCCACTTCCTTAACTGTAGCTGGGGAGTTGAATCATATCATAGTAACTCTTCATCACATATTTACCTCATGGACCATTTAGATCAAATAAGTGTGGGGGGGGGGGGGGGTGGGGTGTTATAGCAGTATAAATGATGAAATAACATAAGTACATATCACTCTTCGTTGCCATCACCCTAAATATCTTCCTTGCTTGGAATGATAACATTGGTTTTCTCAAAATATGTTTTGATCTAGGATTGTGTCTTAATAAGAACCACCAATCCCTATCCAAAACATCTATTAAAAAACACTTGGTTTTAGTGTTTTGGGAGAACATAAATCTCCCTAGCTTCATGCCACATCTTTCTAGAGTTGATAGATATATGCCCACTATCGTG
Organism: Pinus taeda; assembly: GCA_000404065.3. Classification (NCBI taxonomy): domain Eukaryota; kingdom Viridiplantae; phylum Streptophyta; class Pinopsida; order Pinales; family Pinaceae; genus Pinus; species Pinus taeda. Next base: position 9,608 of record APFE030596434.1, read on the forward strand.
ATCTTATTTTACATTATTCTGATCAAAGGTGTCCCACCAATTTCACATAAAAATAACACATTGGAACAAAGAGAATCCCACTTGAATGATCTATTGTATCTTTCCAATGTAACCTAATGTCCTCTGCATTAGGTTTTAATCGCAGTGGCTAGCACAACTAGATTGGTCGAACTTGACTTCCACTCCATAGTCCTATGTCATGCATCCATCATTGGCATCCTTCATGCAAAAATGATGTCCATATGCTCATATAGATGGGAAAAAATGCACCTATAAAAAAGTGAAAAAATCATAGTGTCATGGGTCTAACAACCCGAACATAATTAAAAAATAAAATATATATAAATGTTACAATTCAAATGACCTGTTTTTGTATTATTAGTTTTATTGTGATAATAACAATTACATATTTATAAACATGTGCTTGCTTCTTGGTTTTTCTGTTGAGGTTTCCTTAGTTGTTGGTGCTTACAAACAGGTAAATTTCCTTAAGTTAAACAATACATTCATGAGAAAAATAACTTCAGAAACTAATAATGAACAACAAACATGTACAATGTAGAAAACCATCAAAGATATCCACTAACACAGAGTTTTGATGGATTTCACCCCTCCTGGGCTATATCTCTTTGGTCCAATTTCCATGGCTTGGGCCTCTGTATTATCTCAATGTGGAAAAAATGTTGTTTACAAAGATCTGTGGCTCCTAATACCTACACCAATGTGTTCATAATTTCCAAATTAGTGAAAAATGACTATTCATTTTCCAAAATTGGTCGAAATTTTCTCAGGATATGCTGCATTCAATATTTCCCTAGGAAACCTCGCTAAATCTGGAGAGACTCCAGTTAAGTCCACCAAAACTTGTAGTTCCGCCAAATTTGGCGCTCCACTAAAATCACTGCCAACTTAAACTCTAATTAATTAATATTAAACTGGTTTAATTAATTGTTAAGCGTGATTAAGGGCACGCTTAGCGTTGGCCCCAACCCTTGTTTCAGGTGCATGGTCACATAGGGTGGAGACTAGCCTGCAGGGCTGGCTCCCACCACCCCCGCCATCAGTTCTACAATTGCATTAAATACAATTTCGTGGGTTGTGCTTTCAACATTTATTTTAGTGGTCCATTGGTATGGCATGGAATTTGGGAGGGGGAGGTCACAGGTTCAAACCCGCACTCCGCCCATCCCATATACATCTTACCATAACAAATTTAAATGTGCCTTTCAAATTACGTGGACTTTGTATTTAATGCATACCATAATTCAGAACTTTTTCAGAACTTTGGATGGTTTAGATATATGTGGATTTGTTTTGAATATATATTAAATATATTTAATATTATATATATAATATATATATATATATATTATATATATATATATATATATATATATAGTTAGTTAAAAACCATTATATATAAAATAAAATATATATATAGCTAAAAAAAATCAAATTCCACCTTAGGGCCACTTAGGCAATTTCACCTTCACACAACCAAACTGGCGAATCTAGAGATGACACTTGTCACAGCCCCATTGGGCAAAAACTAAAGAAGATTCCCCTTGCTGACTAGACTGCCATGTCAACATTCTATCCCATTCTATAACTTTTTTAATTATTTAGGAAAATGAATAGCACGCCTTTTCTCCTTCATCTGGACTTTGTTTTCAGTGAAATGAATTTTGTTGTGATCGTCTTGACGAGACAGATGCAGATGTATAGTTTTCGAGCTAATCTGAGAACTTTGATTTTTGAGCTAAATACTAAGCACCTGATCATTCCTCCCCACTAGAAGCCTTTTGGACCCCAAAAGATAGTATTATCTGACAAGTAGATGAGGGTACATCCCCCTCACCTTTCCAAGCTCAATCCAATTGGCTTTTGACGAATTTGTTTCCTTGAGCTCCTCTATCAGGAAATAACATTCACTTGCCTTGAGGACCTCGTTCTTCTATCATGGATGGCGTCTTGTTGAAACAGATTCAAAAATTTTGTAGTAATGTATTCAGAATGTGAATTATGAACATTCTCTCTTCATTCAACAACTTGAAGCCTCTTTTTGCAAAACTAATACCAGCTTGCACCATGATGAAAGGAGATTTCGGGGTATAGCCAAAATCCCTTTCATTAATAAATTTTGATCCTAAGGCTTGTGGGTCATGGCCCACAAACCTATCTGAAGCATATTTGAGGCTTTAAGCCTTTAAACCATGGACTTCAACTCTATCGAGTTTTCCTTTAAAAACCTGAGACAACACATTAATCGAAATACACAAGAACAAAGGAAAAATTCTGCTCCAAACACAGCCAGATCTCAAAACCATTAAACCCGACTCCATAAATCATTAGGTATGAGGTATCAAAGCATTTCGCTATGCTGTGCTCTGATCTATGATCACTTCGATCTCTGATTGGCACTTCCACTAGTTCTGAGATCTCCGATCTCCGATTCATCGGCTATTGGTGCATTGCTTCATTGCATGTTGGCCTGTCGATGACATTGCTATTGGCATATCGCTATGTCCCATTCCATTAACGCTGCCATTTGACTTTGTGGAAATGCGATTGCCGATCAAACCTTGATCGTCGATCTGGACTCGATTCGATGGTTGATGATTGGTCACACAATCGCTTATCGCCATACCTTAAGGTCTCTGGTCCGCCTTCTTATAACAATCTGCTGATGTGATTATAACATATCTCTGCTCCTCTGTGATTCCATCCGGGCCGTTGATCTTATAGATCTAACAGTCCCTGTGCATTCTCTGTTTGTTTCTCTTTGACTTGATTTCGTTCAACATTGATGGGTTTACGCTAAAATCCCATTTTCTCTACCATACTCCGTTTAACACATGCATCACTCATATTATTATTGGATCGCCATTGATCCTTTAAGTGATCAATGGTCGATCAACAATCTAATAACACTGGATTCAAGCCATCTTCACATATACACAAATAACTCAAAAGACATTATTACAATAACACACACGGAAATCAACATAACACGCATCTATTCATTATACACAGTACGATTACATCCTAAGGAATTTTAGCCTTAGTCACAGTTCCCCTCTTGACTACATTGTGAATACTCTATATATGTCTTTATATTACTATATTACTCTATGTCCCCTATTGAACACGCAGGCTCATAATATATATAAGGAAACATTGGATCGGATCACTGGAAGGATCCGATCAATTCCACTCCTTAATTTCCTCTAACAAATCACTAACAACTCCCTAATCCTTCTACATGCATAGATATGTGGAAAATTAGATTTAATAAAGTCTTCGAGAGACTTTATCCATTCCATCATTTACTCTATTTTAAACAGATTTGTCCCATTTTTAGCTCGATGGTCCTCCTCCTCTACCTTGTTCCACTTTAGGTTCCTTTTTTAATTAATAATGCCCGATGCTCCTGCATCAAACTCCCAAGGCACAAAAATTTATGACCTCCTAGTCATATGCTTCTCCTTGTCCTTAGCAATTCTACCCACTTCTCAGTGGAATTGCCTTCATGATCTTTTGTGAGCTACAACCAACCTCTGCAGTAACAGTCTTCCTCTGCTACATGATACCTCACCAAGCTCTCTCCTAAGCTTAGTCTTTTGGCATCCTTTTGGTTCTCTTCTCTAGAACCAATTGAGTACACCTTGCTCTATGTTGTTGCAAGTCTTCTCACCTTCAGCTGTCGCTATCTGTACAACAGTAAGACCAAAAATTCTCCAGCTTTATCAATTGTACCTCCTTCTCTTTCTGCTTGCACTCTTTCTCCTTCTCGTAGGAAATCCTTTCCCTACTCTAATACGAAATGATGAAAGGAGATTTTGGGGTATAGCCAAAATCCTTTTCATTAATAAATTTCGATCCTGAGGCCTGTGGGTTATGGCCCACAAACCTATCGGAAGCATATTTGAGGCTTTAAGCCTTTAAACTGTGGACTTCAACTCTATCAGGTTTTCCTTTTAAAACCTGGTACAACACATTAATTTAAATACACAAGGACAAAGGAAAAATTAAGCTCCGAACACATAGCTGGATCTCAAAACCATTAAACCTAACTCCATAAATCATCAGGTCCAAAGTATCAAAGCATTTCGCTACGTTGTGCTCCGATCTCCGACCACTATGATCTCTGATCGACACTTCCACTAGTTCTTCGATCTCCGATCTCCGATTCATCAGCTATCGGTGCATTGCTTCATCACATGTCGGCCTATCGGTGCCATCGCTATCGGCATATTGCTATGTCTCATTCCGTTTTCACTGCCATTTGACTTTGCCGAAATGCAATCGCTGATCAAACCTTGACCATCGATCTGGACTCGATCTGACAGTTGACGTTTGGTCGTGCAATAACTTATCGTCATACCTTAAGGTCCGTGGTCCACCTTCTTATAACAATCCATCAATGCGATTATAACAGATCTCTACTCCTCTGTGATTCCATCTGGGCCATTGACCTTACAGTTCTAACGGTCCCTGTGCATTCTCTGTTTATTTCTCCTTGACTTGATTTCGTTCAACATTGATGGGTTTACGCTAAAATCCCAACTTCTCTGCCATACTCCATGTAACACACGCATCACTCATATTATTATTAGATTTCCATCGATCCTTTAAGTGATCGATGGTCGATCAACAATCTACTAACACTGGATTCAAGCCATCTTCTCATATACACAGATAACTCAAAAAGGCATTATTACAATAACATACATGGAAATCAACACAACACGCATCTATTCATTATACACAGTACGATTACATCATAAGGCATTTCAACCTTAGTCACACTTCTCCTCTTGACTACATTGTGAATACTCTATATCTATCTCTGTATTACTATATTACTCTCTATCCCCTATTGAACATGCAGGCTCATAATATATATAAGGAAACATTGGATCGGATCACTAGAAGGATCCGATCAAATCCACTCCTTGATTTCCTCTAAGAAATCACTAACAACTCCCTAATCCTTCTACATGCATACATATGTGGCAGATTACATTTAAAAAGTCTTCGAGAGATTTTATCCATTCCATCATTTACTCTAATATAAACAAATTTGTCCCCTATTCAGCTCGATGGTCCACGTCCTCTTCCTTGTTCTGCTTCAGATTCCTTCTTTAATTAAGAGTGCCCAATGCTCCTGCATCACACCGTCAACTTGAAAGCTATTATTAACATAATACTTGTACTTGTCTTTGCCCCTTTCAAGTTTATCTTGCACTATTTGTTGCACAATTTTGAATTGTTCATAGAAACTCATGGTTTTTTCCATGTCGCCATCAAAAGAAACATCCTTGTTACCAAGATGACATAACAAAATATAATGAAAATGGATGACAAATTTCACTAGGTTTTCTTGACTCAAGCCCGATTGTACATCTTGAAAGTATGAAATTTTCTAAACATAACTTTCATGTAAATCATAATGAAACCTGAGTACAGTGGTTACATAACCAATAGGCCTAAAAGGCATAAAAATAAACTTGTTGCGTATACCTCTTTTGTACCTTCGAACCAAGTGAAAATTTTTACAAGTATCCATCCAATGAAAGTGCATGGATCATTGCAAATTAATCTTTACACCATGGAAATATTCTAAATGAAATAAGATGGTGAAGTTGCTTGCATAAACCTAAAACTCAAATGAACCTTTCAAGTTTGAAAGAGCATAAAAAAGAATTGAACTGATCTTTTGGTTTGAAGAAACACATGCCTCTTGTTGTTTGCCTCCCCACTGGAAGACTTTGCACACACATGACAATGCATGCCAAGGAGCTTTGAAAGAAGAAATGTCAACAATAACTCTCCTCCAACATTTTGATTCTCCCAACAAACCTCTTATCAAATTGATGTTATTGGGCGCTGACCAATCAACAATGGCATCCAACTTGGAGAGGCTTTCCTTCAACTTACCTCCTCCAATATCATGGCCCATGCATCAAAGAAGTGAAACCCAACTTGTACTTTGATATTTTCCAAACATCAAACAATTTTCTTTCATAGATGACATGTGCATAAGAAAACTTTCTAAACATGTTTATGTTACCCACGTGGACAATTTCTTCAAGGAAGGACCCTTTTTTTCCATAATTCAAATACATGTATGTAATAGAAGTGCTACAAAGAACACACAAAATTAAAATCCATACAAACCATTCTTGTTTGATGTTATGTATATTCTTGCACTGACCTCTTCTTACAACTTTTGTTTGTCGAAAAGTACTCCTTTTCTCCTCTTTCTTGAAATACTTACCATTCCTCTTTGGCACCATAACCATCAGTGCACAACATGGCATAAGGGATGATTGAATGAGCCCATTTTTCAACAAAATATTTCATTGCATTGGTGTCTCTACACTTTGCAATTTTTTCAACCCTTGCATGCTAACATAACAAAGATAAACCTCTTGCTGCAAAGATATTTCATGTGAAGTTTCTTTCTCCTTGAAGGACGATTCTTTCACAACCTGAAATACTTCATTGCTTTGTTGAACCGAACCAACCAAATTTGAATTGAAACTTGCATTACATGCAACAACATTTTCATAAACAATATCATCATTTGGCTTGAACATGAGAAGTACTAAACTTTTACTTGAATTCACTAGTCTTTTTTCTTGCACTACATTTACCAAACAAATTTTCAGCTTTTTGTGATGGGCTCTCACTGTATACTCCACACCATCCTTGAACAAGTGATACTTGTTTTCATGGTGGTAAAAGACTTCTTTCTAGTGATACAAATATGGACTACCCAACACTACACCTAAAATATCAAGTGGTACCACATCTAACTCTACTTCATCAACAAAATTTGCAGTGATTGCAAAAACCTATAAACTTGTGTCTCTTGTTATCCATCCCAAGCGAGTATGGTTTATGATGATGTATAGTTTCAAGACTCAATCTGTTGACTAAGTATTTAGAGATTAGATTTGCTTGTGACCCACTATTGAAGAGTGCATCAATCTTGGTGTGTTTCATTATGACCCTAACATGAAATAACTCAATTCCTCTCTTTTCATCTGGAGTAGTAGTAGTGTTACAGTTTTGTGAACTAGTGTTTGCAATATCTTGTTTTCCCTTGATTCCCATGACAATTTTTTTTTTCATCACCTGATTCAAAACCTAAACCTTCTTGAGTGATAACAGTGGTTTTTTGTTTCCCTTTATTGTTGAACTTATTGGATCTCATTTCTAGATGGAGTTTCCAACATTGATTCCCATTATGTCCCTCTTTGGAATAGTGTTTACAGATAACTTTCTCCCCTTCTTTCTTCACACTTGCATGTTTCTTCCCTTTCCATTTCCCTCCTTTCTCTTTCTCCTTACCCTTAGGTGGCTTTTTATTAATACTCTCTTCATAAGTGTTCTTTCCTCTAGATTCAAGATGCATGGCTTGCACACCTACCTCACCTAATTATTTGGATTAAACATAAGAATAGTATGTTTCAGATAGGAATGTAAACACCCAATATATTTCAATAGTGTATCTTGGGAATTCAAATTCACTCCTAATAACAAAGCTCTTTTTCTAAACTCCTGTGTATAATCTTGGATTGATTGGCCTTTAAGCTGCCTAAAATTATGCCAACTCATAATGGATTTTTTCATATAGGCTAAAGGATAAAACTTTCTTTTAATTGCAAAAACAAATTCAACCCAAGTGATGGATATCTTACCATGGATTCTCATTTCCTCTTGAGTCTTCACTTCCCACCAAAATAGTGCATCTCCTTCTAGCCTCATTGAAGCCAACTAGATCTTTATATTGTCTTCTTGAAGGTTTTGAATTCTGCAGTATACCTCCAACCGTCAAATCCAATTGTCCAAATTTTCTGCATTCACCTCTCCATTGTGCATGGGAAGTTCAAATTTTGTCATATTTCAGTAATGGAGTTTTTCCTTTTAGGGTTTTGGAATGAGTATGGACAGTTTTAGTGGTGGTAGTGGAAGATGATGTTGTGTGAGATGATGGTGATGATGAGGAAGATGATGAGGATGGTGGAGATGTAGGTGGCTTTCCACCATTCCCTTTGGAATCCTTCTTCTCATATTTTTTGTCCTCTGAGCTTCCTTCTCCATGTGGAGGTTTAGAACTCTCTCCAACCATTCTAGTGTTCCTCTCTTCATAGATGACTTTAACCATCTCAGTAAAAGTGTAGAAAGATCTCTTGAATTCATTATCTTCTAAAGAGGGACCTTCATGCTCTCTTTCTCCAGACATAATGGCTATGGATTTAGGCTCAGAAGTGTGTACTGATTGTACCTCTTCCATCTCAATTGAAGGTAAAACTTGAGGAGCTTAAAGTGTAGTTGGAATTGGAACTTTGGGTGGTGGAGATTGTGGCCTTGTGGCTCTCCTTCTTCTGGGCATTACCTCAGAAGTTGCAACCAATAACTTCCCTTCTCCTTTCTGCAACTTTAACCTTGTAAGCATCATAGTTTTACAACCATTAAAACCCTAATTGCACAAACTCAGTCAATCAAGCAATTCAACCTTTGCTTTGATACCAACTTGATATGTTTTTGTATGATTAGTTTTTCTGTGCTAATGACAATTACAGATTTATAAACATGCACTTGCTTCTTACTTTTTTTGTTGAGGTTTCCTTAGTTGTTGGTGCTTACAAACAGGTAAATTTCCTTCAGTTAAACAAGACATTCATGAGAAAAATAGCATTAGAAACTAATAATGAACAACAAACATGTACAATGCAGGAAAGCATCGATTATACACATTAACACAGAGTTTTGATGAAGGAGTTCACCCCTCCTAGGCTGCATCTCCTTGGTCCAACTTCCATGGCTTGGGCCACTGTATTAGCTCGATGTGGAAAAAATGATGTTTACAAAGCTCTATGGCTTCTGATCCCTGCACCAATGTGTTCAGAATGTCCAAATTAGCAAAAAATGACTATTCCAAAATTGGTCGAAAATTACTAAAGATATGTTGCATCCAATTTTTCCCTAGGAAACCCCACTAAATCTGGAGAGACTCTAGTTAATTCCGCCAAAACAATCAGTTCCGCCGAATTTGGTGCTCCACTGAAATCGCTGCCAACTTAAAATCCAGTTAATTAATATTAAACCGACTTAATTAATTGTTAAGCGTGATTAAGGCTGAGCTTAGCGTCATAGAAAATTTTAGGGGCGAATGTTCGCACTTTGGCGAAATTAAGGGGTTTTAAATTTTTAGTGGGCGAATATTTTGTATCATAGTACATTTTTACAAATCACCTCAAATAGCCCACCTTTTATTAATGGAGAGGGTAAAAAAGGTAAATTTAGCCCTTGAAATTAGGAGTTAGAACCTTCCATTCGCCCATTTTCAAGAATAGGTTTTATTTAAGTGAATCCATTCGCCCATTTTCAAGAATAGGTTTTATTTAAGTGAATCCTATGGGCCAAATACCATATTTATAAAAGAGGTATGTTAAATTAATAAAAATATAAATAAATGAGAAGTATGGTAAATGAATAAAACATTTTTTATATTTACCCCATAAGTCACCTTATATACATGCAAGGTGTAAACAAATAAAAATATAAGTAAAGTGGAGGTATGGTAAATAAATAAAACTTATTTTTATTCTTACTCAAAAGGTATGGTAAATAAATAAAAATATAAATAAACTAGACGTATGGTAAATAAATAAAACCTCTTTTTAT
>APFE030596439.1:0-55305 GCA_000404065.3 Pinus taeda
ATTCAAAGAACAAATAAGGAAGATTTATAAAAAGAAGTAGATAATACTGATTCACCCCCCCTCTCAGTATTATTTCCAACAAGAATAAATCTTTGCATGTCAATAGTTTCTTCGAACACATGAAAAATAGGCTCTGGAATGCATGATTTCTTAATACATTCAATTAATGAAGGCAGGCTCCCAACATCTTTCCTCCCTAATGTTACTAAAAAAAGACTGAACATCTAATCAATATGGTCATGAGTGTGCCCAACAAGAAGGAAACCAACCTTTACCTTCTAAAAATTTCCCAATTCAACAAGAATGTTTACATATCCAGAAATAATCTAATTTTTGTTTTCACGACAAGTGTTGTCCAATTACAAATCTGGAAGATTACCAGACCATTGAGAAAGAACATCATGAATTATGGTTATTGTCATATTTGAATAATTATGAATATTTGGAGATGTGAAGTAAACCCTTGGCAACATTTTCCCATTAAAGACCATACAACCGACCAAGTGAAACCAAACAAAGTTTTCCTCCTATAATTTTTTTGGTGTGTGGGAAAAATGTGGTAGAAGTGTTTTCTTTTGGTCCATGCCATCAATTATCAAACCAAAATATTTATTTGGATTATCATAACACTTCTTTTGATTCTTGTACAAATTTTTCCTTTCATTTTTTTGTTGATCGCGATGCTCTTGAAGTTCTTTGACAATGGAATCTACACATAACATAAAAAATTCAATTAATGAATACATTTTCATAGTTGATAACTATATAATTTTTAAAAATGATGTTATGAATGCTTACATCTTTTTGCCCCTTGACATTGATCCCTTTTTTATTTAAGAGAAGCACATGTACTGAAAACTAGGAATACAGACATTATTGAATTTTTTCCTCCGTATCCTCACAAAATATTGATATGTAATAAAATTACTATCTCCTTCAACACCTTTTGCATATTCTTTGTATAAATTGTAGATTTCTCATCTTGAGAAATTATCTGGAATATGTATTTTGTCTCTATTTGGAATACACTCTCCATGCTTTGAAAATAAGTCTTACAACCATGACATTGTAGTATTTGATAATGGCCCAAACTCTCATCTATGACATACTTCTGAATAAAATGTGGGATGTTTTTCCAAATTTTCTTGGATTCTCAACATATGAAAATTACCAATTGAATGGAACATTTTGAAAGCCTTTCTACAGAGAAATAAAGACCCAATATTATAATCATGATCTGACAATTTAGATTGCATGAACCCCACTAAATATGAATTTTTCATGCTTTTATTCATTGACAGACATATCCTCCTTTCCTCCAAAGCAAACTTGAAATCCATATATTTCAAGAAATCCTTTTGACAACATTCACTTGAAATAATATGAGTGACAAAACTTCTTCTTGTGAGATATTTTGTCCTACCCCTTATATAACAGGAATATCTTAGATTGATACGAAAAGATATACTCCTAATCCTAGATACAATACTTGCTAGCAACGTCTCCATCATTTCATGATCCTCTCTATAGGAATTTTCATCATCATTCAGAGGAATATTTTCCTTACTATGATCATTCTAAACATAGTTAGGAAATTCATCACCATCATTTCTTGGAAAATATTCATTACCATCCTCACCTGCATGAAAGTATTCACTACCATCATTTGTGCTTTTGAAATACTGACTTGGAGGATATTATTCATCATATTCATCCTTCCCTTCGACAATGCTACCCTCATATTCCTTATAATTAGGAATAAGTGTAAATTTGACTCTGTATTTACTGCAAATTCTTCATCCTACCCTTCGCCATTGTTACTCTCATTGCCCTTAGGATTAGGAATAAGTAGAAAATGTGACTCTCTATTTACTGGAAATGCTTCATCCTTCCCTTCATGATTGTTGTTCTTATAGTCCTTAGCATTATGACTAAGTGGAAAATGTGATTTTCTATTTACTGGAAATTATTCATCCTGCCCTTCATCACTGTTAGTCTCATAGTCCTTAGGATTAGGATTAACTGGAAAATGTGACTCTCTATTCACTGGAAATTATTCATCCCGCCCTTTGTCACTACTACTCTCACAGTCCTTAGGATTAGGAATAAGTGGAAAATGTGAGTCTCTATTTACTAGAAATTCTTCATCCTACCTTTCATCACTCTTGCTCTCATAGTCCTTCAGATTAAGACTAAGTGGGAAATGTGACTCTCTATTTATTGGAAATTCTTCATCCTACCCTTCGTCATTGTTGCTCTCATAGTCCTTGAGATTAGGATTAAGTGGAAAATTTGAGTTTCTATTCATAGTAAAAGATTCTTGTTATATTCATCAATATGAATAGAGTTGTTACATGACAAAGATGTTGATGCTTGAGAAAGGGAAACTTCACTTTTAGAAGAATCCATGAATTTCAAGCATAAGATGTTAAATGATACAAATGCACTCTCTCCTAATGAAATTTATAGCTTAAAGAATGAAAATTCCCACCCAAAGTTTGCCCCTAAAAATTTTCATCGAAAATTTTCCCTCCAAAAATTTTGTTTGAAATATTTCCCGCCAAAATTTCCTTCTACAATTTATTTTAAAACATTCTACTAAAATTTTGTCTTGAATATTTTGACCCTACTTTCTATTCAAATTTTCGACACAATTTTTCCTTTAATACATTGCTCTAAAATTAAAATAAATATTTTACATAAATTATTTAACATTTAACTAGATAATTAAGATTAATTTTAATAATTATATTATTATTTTTAATCCCACATTTAAAAAAGTTAGTTATATCATAATAAACTTAATAATAATTTTTCACAATTTTAATGTATTTATCACATTTAAGAAGCGATAAAGAAATCCCATAATCTACGCTATATAATAACCTTCATTGTTACTATTCCTTACATCACATCAAGTCTTATGGAGGTTTCGTTAAAAATCTTGGAGTAATTTTGTAAAGGAGCTACATTGTCATCGACAAGACATTCAACGAGAGATTTTCACATTTAAAAGGTTAGCTTCCCTTCTATTTTGACTATTTAAAAAGGAGTTTGGGGAAATATGCGTTACTACACCGATAAATTACTTTTTTTTAAATTTATTTTCTTTGTCTTGCGGGGCAACTCAATTCATTAATTCGAAATTTAAGAAATTGTTGAAACAAGATAGACCTAAGGTATAATCCCACTGAGGACAAGTTGCAAATCCCTAGAGGTTTACTAGTAGTTATGTGTTAGGTGGGTTTATTTTTTTTTCAAAATAAAATAATTTTTTTTTTGCTTGTGGGCTAGGCTCACCCATCTCTACCCAAGTCTAGGCCCATAAGCCTAGGGTATGGTGTGTTCACGGCACAAGGGCCCCCTAGTAGGTAGGGGGTCGCTATGCTGTAGGCAGGTGTGCTAGCGGGGTGTGTGTAGCATAGCGACCCCTTGGAAGGCAGAGGAGTGATTCTGGGAATCAACCTCTTGCCTGCGAGAGGGCTATTGTGTCATAGGAACACCTCCCCACGGGCATTCCTATGATACTATGACCCCTTGAAATTCTAGGGGTCCATTCTGGGAACTAGCCCCTCTATCGCAGATACCTCGAATCAACCCTAGGTACCCAAGGCCCTTGGGCAACGGGCCTAGACATGAGCAGGGTGAGGGCGAGCTGTGTGGATTGGGCGAGAATGCCAAGTTTGATTCTTGGAATTATAATTGGCTTGCCTAGGGCCTATGAGTCACAGGCTTGGTGAGGGGCTAAATTTTTTGTTTTAATTTTTTTTTGTGAATTTTAATTTAAAAGTTAAAAGTTAAATTATAATAGTTTTTTTGTTCTTTTTTAAGTTTAGTTTCAAAATTATATTTTATTTTTTTTAACAAAATTATTTTAAACTGTTTTATTTTAGTATTTAGGTTCTTTTTTTCATTTAAGATATGGATTTTCTATATATATATATATTATATGTGTATCACATATGTTGTTTATATATAGACACACAGACACACCACACACACACAAACAGACAACACACACACACAGAGATATATATATATATACTTAAATATATATATATAATATATAATATATTATATATATATTATATTATTATTAATAATATATATATATATATATTCTTTCTGAAGGAAAATGGCATCAAGGAAGGAATCTATGAATCTTTCTAGACCAAAGGCAACAATTACATCATCTAAGCTTGTAGGTGGACACTCAAAGAATATTGTTGAACGAAGCTAACCCAAGCGACATGGTAAAAACTAATAAAGTGGCTCCCCAAAGGAAAAGAAGATGATTTCATATTGGGTGAAATCACGAGAAATGAATTGTAAAAAAATTGCATGGTTTACTAGTAGTTACGTGTTAGGTGGGTTTTTTTTTTTTCAAAATAAAATAATTTTTTTTTTGCTTGTGGGCTAGGCTCACCCATCTCTACCCAAGTCTAGGTCCATAAGCCTAGGGTATGGCGTGTTCGCGGCAGAAGGGCCCCCTAGTAGGTAGGGGGTCGCTATGCTGTAGGCAGGTGTGCTAGCGGGGTGTGTGTAGCATAGCGACCCCTTGGCATCCAGAGGAGTGATTCTGGGAATCAACCTCTTGCCCGCGAGAGGGCTATTGTGTCACAGGAACACCTCCCCACGGGAATTCCTATGATACTATGACCCCTTGACATTCTAGGGGTCCATTCTGGGAACTAGCCCCTCTATCGCAGATACCTCGAATCAACCCTAGGTACCCAAGGCCCTTGGGCAATGGGCCTAGACATGAGCAGGGTGAGGGCGAGCTATGTGGATTGGGTGAGAATGCCAAGTTTGATTCTTGGAATTATAATTGGCTTGCCCAGGGCCTGTGAATCACAGGCTTGGTTAGGGGCTAAATATTTTGTTATAATTTTTTTTTGTAAATTTTTAATTTAAAAGTTAAAAGTTAAATTATAATAGTTTTTGTTTTTTTTTTAAGTTAGATTTCAAATTATATTTATTTTTTTAACAAAATTATTTTAATGTGTATTTTTTTGATTCATTTTGTTTAATTTAAATATGGGATTTTTATATATATATATATGTGTGTGTGTGTGTGTGTGTGTGTTTGTGTACACATATGTATGTGTATATGTGTATATATGTGTATATATGTGTATGTGTGTCTATATGTATACACACACACACACACACACACACACACACATATATATATATATTCTTTTTTTAGGAAAATGGCATCAAGGAAGGAATCTATGAATCTTTCTAGACCAAAGGCAACAATTACATCATCTAAACTTGTAGGTGGACACTCAAAGAATATTGTTGAACGAAGCTAACAAGGCCACATGGTAAAAACCGATAAAGTGGCTCCCCAAAGGAAAAGAAGATGATTTCATATTGGGTGAAATCACGAGAAATGGATTGTAAAAAAATTGCATGGTTTGTGAAAGATAGAGAAGGTGAATAATATTTGCAGATATATCTATACGCTGGTATGATTTACAATGGTGGAAGTTATGAGGTGCTGGGAAAAGTACTGGACATATGTTTGGTTTCGAATATAGAAGTAGTGTATGTACTTACAAAACCACCCAAGTCATATGAGAAGATTAGATATCATTTTGCATTATTGATGTACAACATTGATAGATATTCTACAAAGATATGTGAAAAAATCACAAATGACAGTGCACAAAACAAAGTAACTTTTCGTTTTTATATTTATGTGTTTTTTGTTATTGTAAATGTACCATTATATTTTGTATAGCTTATTATTGAATATTATATTTTGTTTGATAGGATTTTGTTGAGGGTCTTTCAATTATGTTGGGAGGAGTTTATTTTATAGAGTAATATATTATGAATGTGGTTCACATTTTCCATGCAAAGTTAGAGGAAGATATGAGAAAGAAGGGGAAAAAATAATTCACGATGCTACAAGGCTACATACAAGGGATCATAAAAGAATTCATATAGTGGATCAATATAGTAAATCTAGACATGTTATGTTTGAAGATGAGGAAGTTGAAGTTGAATAATAGGATGCCATTACTAAGAATGAGATTAGAACTAATGTTGGAAAGGAGAAAATCCATAAAAGACCAAAAACAAAAGTGTTTAGGGATGTCTCTTTTCCAATTGATGATGAGGAGATTGCTTATGTAGAAGTAAATATGATAATCGATAGGAAGAAGAAATCAAAAGCTGGTCATTCAAAAAAAATCATGGGTAGAAGTGAAGATAAAAATGAAAACTCAAAAGGAAGCAAGAAAATCATAACACCATGTGCTGATTTAGATGATGGCATTATGAAAACGAAACAAAATGTCATTCAAAGTCATTTGACAAAGATAAAATTAATTGAGGGTAGTCATACATTTTAACTTAATGTCATCCAATTCTATAAGCCAAATGAAGGACAATCTAAATATCAAATTAGAAAGCCACACCACTGCATGTTCATAAATTTAAAACATTGCTCAAGTACAATCCATATTCACATGTGGTTGCTTTTGTGGTTATTTTTGATGCAATTCATGTTCCCAACAAAGAGGAATTTGAGATATCAAGTTTTTTTGAATACAAATATTATGTAATTGGGGGGAACCATTCTAGAGAGCCTAGAAGATAATTGATGGAGAAATATTGCAATAAATCACTTTTTGAAACAATGAAATGTACCATTTATTTTTGTTTATCAGATACAAAAGAATATTAACTAGCATGAGATCATAATACAAATAAAGAGTATAGGATTTCTATGACTTTCATCCAAATGGATCTTGTATCAAACCTCTAAGTCTAAGTCTTCATATATATATATATATATATATATATATATAAACACTAAGAATGGTGGAAAACATAGTAAAGTGAAGGTTGAATTAATGTTGCACCGGAGCCATTGGATCGACCAGATCAATGGTCCGGACTAAATCGGCGATATCGTATCGGCAGAGGCCAGCAGAGTGTATCGGAGACAACCCTAGGGGAAATGTGACTGCGATCTAGCAATGTAACGTGGACTGTCAAATCGATGTGTATATCAATGGCAGAGATGACGTATATCACATCACAAATTCCAAAGGGGAGGACTTAACCAACAGGCTGAAGACTACGCAATATGCATGAACTCGAAATGTTTATAAATATGACTTTATATAATTTGAGTTCCATGGTAAACAATATTTCTAGTGAGCTTTAGGCAATAAGTGGTATTGGAGAGGCTCTGTCCGATTTCATACACTGGCCGACACGTAGCATGCCCCAGGAGAGAGAAAACTGCTTTCTCAAGCAAGTAATCTTTGTGCAAGTGGGCCACCCGAAATGGTTGTTAGTCATTGGATTAGCGATCATGGATCAGACCGTGAAGAAGGCACGAGCTAGTTGGATGATCAGGCTAGATGGAAACTGTTTGATTGAAGGCAGATCAACGGTGGGCTTGCGGCATCGATAAAACACAGACCTAAGAGGATTATAGATACGACACTATAAAATTTAAAATTCGATATGAAAAGTTTTGTCAGGTTTTTCTATGTTTTGGTGTATTTCTGTTATAAAATCAAACTACAAAGGATTTCTTGTGCTTTAAGTATTTTGTCTTAACAAGATGTGTCCAACGCTGAAAGGAAGGTGAACGGACGTAAGAGGAAGACAAAGAGCCTGAAGAGGGAAGGTGAACAGATAAGGTCGATAAGCTTAAAAAGCCATCCCATAACAGAACATAAAAAAGTTGGAGTTAAGAGACAAAGGGGAGATAGAGAGTGAGAGAAAACACGCAGCTATGAACAGTTGATTGGAGGCACTAAAAGGGAGAGTCTGTGCACTCTTTAGACTTGAGGTTTTTGAGTGAAATCCCTGTGTAATATCACTGTTGTTGTGTTATGGCTCTGATTGAGCTCACACCTGTAAACTCTGTTCTTAAAGACATAATATAGAGGTCGACACTGAAAGCTAGATTGGGAGACGTAGCCAAGAAGTCTGGTGAACTCCTTGATTGTTTTTTGTGTTGATGTGTAGAATTGTTATGTTTTCCAATTGTTAATGTCTATATTATTCGCAATATTTTCGATCCCTTGAACTAAGTAATATAGGCATTCCTACACATGAGTCTATAATACCTTTTCTCCTTAATTTAATATCCAAATCAGATCAAGTGGTATCAGAGCATTTGGTTTTGGTTTTGTTAAGGTTAGACAAGCTTGTGCTGGATTTTGAATGCTGGATAGATTAAAGCTCAGACTAGGAGAAGGAGAACTTGATGAGGCTAATCCAGAGATTTGAAGAGTCTATTCTCATAGGATAATGACAAAATAAGCTTCATTGGGATCAGAATCTCAATTTATAGAAAAATTTAAGACACTCCGAGCCATGGTGGAAGAGATGTATCTAGAATTTAAGAAGGGTCGAGGTGAAAGCACTTCAACACCTAAACCAGACAAAGGAGCAAAGGAACATTTTCTATTTGCCCCTCTAGAAGGAAAAAGGAAAGGGGAAGTGCCTCCTCCACCATCTTCTCCATCATCACCTTCGTCATCCTCATCATCTTCTTCGCATAACACTAGCTCTCAAAAGAAGAAGAAGAAAACTTCCTAGATCAAATTAGATGTGAAGTTTGATTTTCCAATTTATGATGGAGAACTCAATAAAGAAAAGCTAGATAACTGGATAAGACAGATTGATGTATATTGCAGGGTACAAAATGTTGATTCAGAAAGGAAGAAGATTCAGTTGGCTAGCCTTCAACTTGGAGGAACTACACTAATACAATGGGAAGGCAAGACATAAGTTGATCTGCAAAAACATGGTAAAATCATTTTTACCTAGAATGAATTTTTTTATGCTATCAAAAAGTAATTCTATCCTTTAGCTTACATGTAGCAAGCAATGATGAATTGGCAAACTCTTCGTCAGTTGAATGGTCAAAGTGTACAAAGTTATACTCAGGAATTCAGAAAGAGAGCTTTAACTCTAGGTATATCATTAGATTCACCTGGGACTTTATTAACGTATATAGGTGGTCTTCATAGCTATTTAAAGCATACTATTCTCATGTTTAATCCCACTAGTTTAGATGATGTATCAGTTCAAGCCACACATCTAGAAGCTAGAGGTAAGAATGTAAACCTAAAGGTTGGGGGATCATCTAAATATTCTATAAGCAAGAATAAGGAAAAGAAGAAACTGAAATGGAAGGAGAGGAAAGCAAACACTGTAAAGAAGGATAAACCTTCATGCACTCATTGCAAGAAACAAGGACACGATGAGGCACACTACTGGTCTTTGCATCTAGAACGAAAACCTAAGAAGTTCGGTGGAAAGGAGAGAAAGAATGTTGTTGCTATTCAACAGGACTTGGGATCAGATTCAGACGATGAAACAATAGTTACAGCCACAAGTATTAAAGGTAAATATTATGAAGCATCCACAAGTAATCCTGCACAATCTGTTGATAATGAAAATAATGAGAGGGAAAGAAATGAGTTTTTTCGTATTACAGTGATTTCTAAGCACAATAAGATTTGTACTTTATTTGATAGTGGATCACAAGTAAATTTGATTTCTAAAACAATTGTAAAGAAGTTGGGATTACAAACAAAACGTCATGAGAAGCCATATCCATTAGGTTGGGTGTGTGATAAAACAAAGCTACAAGTAATGAGACAATGTAAACTTAGGTTTGCTATTGGATCAACATTTGTAGATGATATTGAGTTAGATATAATTCCATTGGATATATGTGGTATTGTTTTGGGAAGTCCATATTTGTATGATAGGAAAGTTATTTTCTATAGAGCTGAGAATAAGTATTAACTCATTAAATATGGAATAGAATATATTGTAAGAGCTCATAAACTCAAAGGTAACTATTCTCTCATAAATTCAGGACAGATGAAAAGAATTGTGAATTCAAGTAAGCAATTTTTATTAATGGTTGCAAAGGCAAAGGATCCTAGAAAATCCAATGCATTTGAAGGCTGTGATTCTAAACAGAAAGTTGATTTAGTTAAAGTTGTTTCAGAGTATGATGTTCTATTTCAAGAACCAAAAGGTCTGCCACCCAAGCGAGAAATAGTACATGATATTTGTTTACAACAAGATGCTCAATTACCTAACATTGGAATGTACAGGTTGTCAGCTTTAGAGAATGCAAAGATAAATAAGAAGGTATAGGAGTTTCTTAATAAAGGCTTTATAGGACCAAGCACATCACCATGTGGATCTCTAATCATGCTGGTGAGAAAGAAAGATGGTTCGTGGAGAACGTGCATTGATTATAGAGCACTAAATAAAATAACGATCAAGAATCGTTATCCTCTTCCTCGTATTGATGATTTATTAGATCAATTGAGAGAAGTAGTTTACTTTTCTAAGTTAGATTTTCAAAGTGGTTATCATCAGGTAAGAGTTGCAGAACAATATGCATGGAAGACTGCTTTCAAGAAAAAGCAAGGACTGTATGAATGGCTGGTTATGCCTTTTGGCTTAACTAATGCTCCTGCTACATTTATGACAGTAATGAATGATTTACTCAGACCATTTATTTATGACTATGTAATTTTTTATTTATATGGCATTCGTGTTTTTAGTAAGACATGGCAAGACCATGTAAAGCATGTGAAGTAGACTTTAGATGTTTTAAAAAGAGAAAATCTCTATGTAAAACTGTCAAGATGTGAATTTGGCAGAACATATTTAAATTATTTGGGTCATATTGTAGGGGGTGGTGAATTGAAGATAGATCCCTCTAAGGTTGAAGTCATTGTGAACTGGCCTAAACCCAATTCTGCTACAGAGGTTAGGAGTCTCCTAGGGGAAACACAATACTGGAGAAAGTTTATTGTTGACTTTTCTTTGATTGCAACTCCATTACATGCTTTAATAAGATTGAAATAGGTGTTTAAGTGGGAAGGCAAACAGTAGAAAGCCTTCTACACCTTAAAAGAGAAAATCAGTATAGCACCAGTACTAGCACTGCTAGATCTTCAACATCCATTTGAGATTGAGACAAATGCGAGTGACTATGCCATGGGAGCAGTGTTGATGCAATACAGAAAACACATATGCTATCATTCTGAGACATTTACTTCTGCAGTATTTAATTATCCCACGTATGATAAAGAATTGTATGCATTAGTACAAAGTGTGAAAAAGTGGAAACATTACCTAATGGGCAAAGAAACAATCATACATACAAATCATCAACCACTTCAATATTTGCACTCACAAACTAAATTGCAGTAATCAAGACATTACAGGTGGATGGGTTTTCTACAACAATTTCATCTTGTCATCAGATATAAGAAGGACATACACAATAAGGTTGCAGACATGTTATCAAGGCCAATCATAAATGCATCTACTATACTTAAGCATAACTTAGTAATGCATGAAAGTTACATTGAACAATATGCTCAAGATGTAGATTTTAAACATGTATATGCAACTTTAAGTCATGGAAAGCAAGTAGAAGAATTGGATAATTATGTAAAGGACCAACTCTTATATCATTTGGGAAAGTTATGCATTCCACAAACTGAAAGATTTAACATAATTAAGGAAGCACATATTTCTCTCATATCAGGTCATTTTGGTGTAAGTAAAACAGTTGCACAATTGCAAAGGTTCTATTATTGGCCAAGAATGCATGAGACAGTTTCTAGATATATCGAAGGGTGTACTACGTGTGCTACAAGCAAGCCCAATAATAGGAAATTAGGCTTGTACACTCCACTTCCAATTCCTTCTCGTCCTTGGGAAAGTGTTTCCATGGATTTTGTTGGGGGATTGGTATAGGAAAGGTCATGATCATTTGTATGCTGTTGTGGATAGGTTCAGTAAAATGTGTATTTTGATACCATGTAACAAGCAGGTTATAGCTAAACAAACAACAAAGTTGTTCTTTCAGAATGTATGGGTTCATTTTGGGTTACCCACTTCTAATGTATCTGATCGAGATTCTCAATTTGTTGGGAAATTTTGGTCAAGTTTATGGGAGTTGATGGACACCAAGTTGAAGAAGAGCACATCATTTCATCCACAAATAGATGGTTAGACAGAAGTGGTCAACAAGATAGTGATCTAGTTGCACAGAAGCTATTGCAGCAAGCATCCCGAGCTTTGGGATCAACATGTGTGTTATGTATAGCATGCTTACAACCATGCCAAGCACTCTTCCACTTAGACATCTCCTTTTGAGACTTGTTTTGGTTTTATACGAAAGTCTCCCTTGGATTTTGTCTTTGGTAAAGACATAGCAGTTGATGGACACAGTGATATGGACAAAGGAACCAAGTTCATTGAACAAATCCAGTAAATTCATGAGGCAATATAGGAACATATGGAAAGAAGTCAAGCCAAGTACAAGGCAAGACATGATAAGCATCAAGTTGAGCATAGTTTCCAAGTTGGGGATCAAGTCTGGTTGTATGTTAGCAAAGAAAAAATGCAGGGTGAAGGTAAGAAGCTAAAACCAATAAGGTATGGACCTTTCAAGATACTTGATAAAATTGGTGAAAATGCTTTTCGCCTTGATTTACCAGCTTATATGCAGATCTATTCAGTCGTTAATGCATAAAACTTGAGATTGTATAAACCTTCATTAATTGAACATCCTGAAGAGAAAGGTCAGTTGCCTTCTATTGGGGATTTGTTGCCTGAGTATCTCAATGAGTTACAGGAGGACATAGTTTTGGATAGGAAGGTAAGAACTACATGTCAAGGGGATGTTGAGTACTTGAGAGTAGGACTCAAATGTTCAAATCCAAGCAAGGCACGATGGATAGAAATTGGACAGGTGAGGGAACTATATCCTCACTTGATTGATGCCTAAAACCAACTTTTGGTTGTCCAGAAGCTTTTTTAGTGGGAAGGCATGATCCAAAATGGATCTTGTATCAAACCTCTAAGTCTAAGTCTTCATATATAATATATATATATATATATATATATATATATATACACTATGGAAAAACACTATCGCAGAAGAAAAACACTAAGAATGGAAGAAAACATAGTAAAGCGAAGGTTGAAGTAACGTTGCACTAGAGCCATCGGATCAACTATATCAACATTCCAGACTAAATCGGCGATATTGCATCGACGGAGGCTAGCAGAGTGTATCGAAGATAGCCCTAAGGGAAATGTCACTGCGATCCATCGATGTAACATGGACCGTTAGATCGGTGCGCAGATCAATAGCGAAGGCCACGTATATCGCATTGTAGATTCCAAAGGGGAGGACTTAACCAGCAAGCCGAAGACTATGCGATGTGCATGGACCCGAAAGGTTTATAAATATGACTTTATATAATTTGAGTTCCGTGGTAAACAATATTTTGGGTGGGCTTCAGGCAGTAAGTCATATTGGAGAGGCTCCACCTAATTCCATAAACTGGCCGAAACGTACCATGCCACAGGAGAGAGAAAACCACTTTCTTGGGTGGGTAATCTCCATGCAAGTGGCCCACCCGAAATGGTCGTCAGCCATTGGATTAGCGATCACGGATCAGACGGTGAAGAATGCATGAGCTAGTTGGATGATCAGGTTGGATGCGAACCATCTGATTGAAGGCAGATCAATGGTGGGCTTGTGACAGCAATAAAAAACAGACTCGAGAGTATTATAGATACAACATTATAAAATTTGAAATACGATATGTGATGTTTTGTTGGGTTTTTCTATGTTTTGGTGTATTTCCATTATAAAATCAAAATGCAAAGGAGTTCTTGTGCCAATAGGAAATTCATCCCATAACAGAACAAAACCAAGTCAGAGTTAAGAGACAAAGGGGAGACGGAGAGTTAGAGAAAACATACAACTAAAAATAGTTGATCAGAGGCACTAAGAGGGAGAGTTTGTGCACTCTTTAGACTTAAGATTTTCGAGTGACATCCCTATGTAATATCACTGTTGTTGTGTTATGGCTCTAGTTGAGCTCACACCTATAAACTCTATTCTTGAAGACATAATATAGAGGTCAAAATTGAAAGCTAGACTAGGAGACGTAACCAGGAAGTCTGGTGAACTCCTTGATTATTTGTTGTGTTTATGTGTAGAATTGTATGTTTTCCAATTGTTAAATGTTTGTATTATTCGCAATCTTTTCGATCCATTGTACTAAGTAATATATGCATTCCTACACATGAGTCTGTAATACCTTTTCTCCTTAGTTTAATATCCAAATAAGATCAATTTAACAGATACAGAAGAAGATTTATTGGCATGGGATCATAATACAAATAAAGAGTATAAGATTTCTATGACTTTCATCCAAAGGGTTAGATTTATTCATACTAAATTTGAAGAAAAATGTGTTGGGGATAAGGAAAATTTTAGTCTAGACTTTTAGAAGGAATGTTATATGGAAATAAGTTATCAAACTGAAAAGAAAAAAAGAAAAAAATCAATTCAATAGGAGGAAAAGTAAACTAAAAGATATTTAGAGGTATGGATAACATTTTTGAGTTGGCATTAAAACCTGGAGATATATGGGAATTTATTAATGATATTTTCGACATGTGGGACAACATTTCCATAAAAAACTAGAAGGTTAAAAAGTATAAACCATTGATATCTACCCACAGTAAATCAAGTGTTGAAATCAAGCACCTTCCAGATGGTATGACTATCACACATTGGAGAAAAATTCAAGGAGTGAAGGATGACAAACTTTTCAAATAAATATTATCTGATGTGAAGTCAGGTGAATCATCATTGCATGAAATGTGCGAGGAATTTCAAAAGTAAGTTTTTTGAATTAATTTTACATATTTTCGATTATAATTTTCTTTTAAATATAACATAATGCTATTATTAGTATTTGTTATACATATCACTATATCAACATTTTTTACTTTATTTATTCAATCACAAGGTTTAGATGAAAATACAAGAACACATGGTTAAATTGTTGAATGAAGATAGTTTGGATAATGTTGTATGCAACTACCCAGGTTCAAGTTCTACATCACACTAAAATATTTTTATCTTGCATTTAAAAAGGTATGTTGATTTAAAAATTCATTTTTTTTCATATGTATATGATTCTTATTTTAGAAGTTATACATATATTTGTTTATTTCATTAAAGATGTCGAAGAAGGATGCGAATGGAGTACCAGTTAGTTTCAGAAGCTTTATTAAAAAATTAAACTATAAATCTTGAGAAAGCAGTGTCTTAGGAATGTTGAACTTGATCATAGTCTTAATCATTTCATTTGGAATAGACTCAACACTATCCAATATCAAATAATACAAGGTGATTGTTAAGACATTGTAAAACTCGTACCTAAAAGGTACGATTCCCTAGTTATTGCAACTATTCCTCATGGTTTCAATATCCCATATATTGAATATGATAGTGAGCCCTATAGTATCATACAATTATTGAAGACACCACACAAAAACAACACAGGAATATAGAGATAGAGATCATCAACTTCTCCATACCTTGGACCGACTTTTATGGATCATCTCAGGAATCATGTTGTGGAGGTAGAGTAGTACTGCACTTATCAGCAACACATACCTATAAAATCCAAAAGGAATTGGGTAGAGGAATAAATAACTATGCCAAGCTTTTAACTGCTAAATATCTCATCCAATATGCTTTATATAAACAATGCGCAAATTTTCAATTATTTGGGGACTCAAAACTGGTTATTAACTGGATCAACAAAAAACACATTTGCAATGCATATATATTGAAGCATATTCTGCATGAGATTCATATATTCATCATGCATTTTGACTCTTTCACTTGTCATCATATTTACAGGGAGCGAAACTCTGTTGCTGACCACTTATCCAAAGAATCAGTGCTCGGGGATGATGACATATGGATGATATGCGAGGAAAAGGATGGTGCCACCTACCAGCACTATCACAGACCCTTCATTGACCCTGAATCTTTGTAAAGCAACATTGCAAGGGATAGGATTTTTTGATATCATCTTTTTTGCTTATATTGTAAATATTTATCAGAACCTTTATAATATCATACCCTCTCTAGGCCACATAGCTCTCTTTTTTTGTTCATTCTCATATACTCCCTACGTGGAGGAATGCACAAAATTATTTCTATATTTTGAACAAGCAATGCCTCACTCA
This sequence comes from Pinus taeda, assembly GCA_000404065.3. Taxonomy (NCBI): domain Eukaryota; kingdom Viridiplantae; phylum Streptophyta; class Pinopsida; order Pinales; family Pinaceae; genus Pinus; species Pinus taeda. The sequence continues at coordinate 16,093 of APFE030596439.1, forward strand.
AGTAATGCCATTCATATACAAAATGAAATTTTCTCCTAGAATGAAAATTACGACTTTTCCACGGGAAAGGATAGTGAGCCCTATACTTATCAATATTTTAGTAAAGTGGTTACTAGATTTAAAGAAGTCACAACATCACCATTTAGGAGATTTGTGACATCTCATTCAAACACACAATTTGGAATGCTATTAACAAGCTTCAAGAGAAAAAAAAACTCAAGGATGCAATTTACATGGTAAGATATTGAAATTTTAAGTTTTATTAATGTTAAAAAAAATATTTATGTACAATTTAATTGAATTTTTACTATTTCATGTTACAAGAAAAATTCAAGTCTTATTGGTTGTGGAGATCAACCAATTATAAGTGATTGTGAGTTCATTCATGTTAAATATTGGACAAAAGATGATAGTTATAAGCCTATGCTTCTGAATAAGGTAGATGGAAAGAGTCATAGCCAAGTACTGGTTCATGAAGCTATCGTAAAAAAACTAACATATGAAGATAACAAAGTTATAGAAGAGATAGTTAACATTTATAAAAAACCAAAGTCATTAATTAAATATCTTATAGATTTATGTTCAAATGAAGGAAATTGGGTTTTGGATTTATTCTTAGGTTCAGGTAAGTTTTAGTATATAAAATTGAATTTAAATCTTTTTTTATTTTTATTTTTATGTGCTTATACTAATTTACTTAATTATTTCCTTTTTTACTCTATGATTAGGTACGACACGAGCATGTTGCCTACAAAAAGGAAGAAATTACATTTCCATTGAAAAATACTCACTACAATGCAATTTTATTCAACAAAGAATTAACGCTATTCAATTTCTTCCAGATGCGATGCAAGAAGTTGGTTTGAGGAAAGGAGATTATAATACATCATGTGTGGCAAAAAAGGAAAAGGAACCTCAACCACTATTAAATGGGATGATTAGAAAGGGATACTTTGGGATATTTGTAGACATTAAAGATCCATCAAAAGAGGAAAATGACCAAAATTAAGTAGAAAATATTATGGAAGAAGACAATAATGAAACTCTAGAAGATGATGAGCATGGATTATATGATATTCTTGACTAAATTTAAGTTATGCTTGCAAATCAATCTCATATTTTGGAAGTATTCATTAGTTATACATGTAATGTTTTGAATTTGAGTTTTTATGAGAAGAATAAGTATTCAATTATTGTTGTTATATGTTTAATATTTGTATTTTGTGATTTTCACTTTAACTTTTATGTGAACCATTATTTTTTGAAGAAAACTATGATTATTATTAATTTTTGACATAAAATTCATAAAAATATCTATTTTTTAACCTTTTTTGTTAAAATTTTCCCATAAAAAACATTTATTTGATATGTTATTTTTAGCGAAAAAGTATTAAAATGTGTATTTTTATGTCAAATGTTGAAAATTATTGTTATTTTAGTGAAAATTATTTGATGTGCATTGAAATATTAATTAACAATACATAAATATATAACAAATCACAACTTTAAAATATATTATGCAAAAAAGAAAAGATCCCACTTTAAAAAAATGAAAAGAGAAAAAAACACAAACCTGAAAAACACTTGAAAACAAATATCTTATGGAAGAAGAAGAAGAAGAAGAAGACAACTACTTCAAAAAGTTTTAAATTTAAAAATTTATTATCCACACTTAATACATTATAAAATTTAAAGTGTCGAAAATAAGTCTTCTAAAAAATGGGTTGATGTTGCATCAACACGTCTCAAACCAACATGAAAATCACTAATATTTTAAAAATAATGTTCATACTTGACAGATAAGAAAATTTAAAGTGTCAAAAATATGCTTAAAAAAATGTTGTATTTTAAATCAACGCTTTCAAAATTAGATGATTTTTTTCTACCTTAGAAAAATGGGTAATCAGAGCAGTTCCTATTTGATAGCTTACATTGTTGCTTGAACTATGTGGCTACTTCTATCTTAATAAATTGTAGGTTGTCTAATATGTGTATGATTGGTGAGTTGAGAATTACCTAGGATCAAACTATTACCTTATAAGCTTTCCACTACCTTATATGTTTATGAATGTGGCAGCCCATTATCATACTCTTGATTGTAGGCCATCTTACTTGTTATGAGTTTAATTTATATGCTAAACATGATGAAAACTTTTCGGTGTTTATGAATGTGTTGTATGCTAGAGCTATAACAGTCACTATTATACTCATGACTAGAATGATATCGTATAAAGTATTGAAGTTGGGTGACTTGGTCTTAGGAGCCAGGACTTTCTCTTGGTTCTGGATCCAAATGTTGAAGGGATTCCTTACATCGATGAAGGCTTGGATTGGAACAAAAATGGATTTCCTTAAAACTTGGTTGGATCTAGTGATCCAAGATTCAGGGGTGGCAAAGAGTGCACACCTTGGTGGATGCCCAGATGGGTGCCAAGATAGATATCCATCAAATAAATAGGTGGATTTGTAGATCCAATAGTCTGAGAGGGTAGAACACTAATGCAATGTCATAACAACAAATTAGCCGCAAACCATACTTAATGTAGAAGTGTTTCCAAATGAGCGAAGTAGCATAGAGTGAGACTGGAGAGGAAATTTGAGCGTCAAAAATATGTCCACCACCCACCACTCATCATCGAGAGATTTTATTTGGTAAATATATGTTGACAAGCATGCCAATGAATTTGGTTGACCTAACCCTGATTTTTGTTGTAGAACCCTCACATCATTGTGTTCTTGATTTCGTTCATTAAATGATAAGACACTTCGAGAGACGTACCTAACAATGATTTTGGCATAAAACCTTGCCACCACTAATAATTGTAACCTTCATAATCATTAAAAATGAAAACTATAAGCCAATGAGGTGATGGTCAAACCAACAAGACGTGGCCTATAGAGCCCACATGAATTAGAATTTGATACATAATACATATAATGGAGAAAACCTTGCAAGCATATAAGGGTAGGACCTTGTGGGGCATGTGGGGCATGTGATTGATATCACATGGTCATACCATGATGATGTGGACCCATGTAAATTTGACATTGTAGTGCAATAAGGGCCTTATATAGGTGCCATGTGGAAACCCAATGTTGACATGGCCTTATCTGATTGGTAAAACTTTAGGAAGGCATAGCCTTCAATCTGAGCTTTAGATTGAGATAAATATTAAGTCATTGGAAATATCTCAACAATATAGAAGAGATGGTGGAATATGTTTTGAGATTTGAAGTTGCGAAAATAGGATTTTTGTGACACCATATTCATAGTAGACCTCATAGGTTGGGTCAACTCAATAAGTAACACTTCTTGCAATCTGAGATTGTACAAGGGGGTGGGAGGGAGTGTTACAAAGTAGTATTAGAGCCCAGGTTCAACATTAGGATTGTACGAGCCTTAGAAGAGAAATTTAGAAGCTCTCATACAAATAATAAAATTTATTCAGATAGCTTAATTATTATATATACTTACTATGAAATTTCAAATGTTGTGGCTTCTAACCTTGATAAATTGTTTACATATCTTTTTATTTATGTAAAAAACATGGGTTTTATATGGGTGAATAACTTTAGATCAACATGCTTAGTGTTGGCATGACAAGGAAACTAGTTAATATGTTTATGTTTGATATAAGTAACAAATATGTGGGTGTGATAACACATAAGAATATATAATTTGTAGCAAGAAATAGAGGAATGGACAAGAATATGGTATAGCACAACATATACCAAGTTCATGAGTAAGAAGAAGAAAGTTCCCCTAATAGAATAGATAACCTTAGGAGCTTGAAATTTGAGTTGAATAGTTACAAATAAGAGAATGAATGACTCATTAGAAAACAAGAAGAAAAGGTAGAGATAAACAAAATATTTCTACAAAACTTGTCCTGTGTGAAAGGCTTATTGTAATATGCATTAACTATAAGAAATATAGAATGGTGTCATGCAGATAAGATAAAGGAAAAACCTCATTAATTTGAGAAGACAAAGAGGCCAGTGACATGTTGGGGTTGTGTAGAATAACACTTGAACCAAGAATGGCCTTACAAATAACAAAAACAAAAACAATAAGACCAGTGTTCCCTAATATTTGTCGGCAATACATAGCTTACATCTCTTACATCTATTTATTAAATTGAATAATAAGACCAGTGTTCACAAATTCTCCTGAAGGTGAACCACTGTTGATGGTTCGAAACATTGAGCAACAATAACCTAATGGAATGAATCTGGAATATGATCTACACAACAAAAACAGTTCATGTAAAATCTAGATGCATGAACTAAAAACCAACAATATTGAAAGAATTAACGTAAAGAGGAAGTGAAATGATGGATCATCATCACAAGCTCTCTAAGATACTAAAAATTTTCTCTTGAACCATTTAGAACGATTTTGGGATCTTAAGATTGTTGTAGTCCTTGGGGAAGTCTCATTAAAATTTGGTGCATGTATTAAGTGCTCTTTTTGAATTAAATATAGAATGTTGGATGTGTAGTGAATCTAGATGTTTTTCAATTATTTATGTGTCATTGACATTTCATTAACTTTGTGTAGGACCATTCTTTCTATCATTTGATATTTAGTTATTATTGTTTTCCTTGGTTTTTCATTTTTCTTTCCTTCTTTTTTTTGTCTTGGTTTAGTTTGTTGTGTGTGGGAAAGGGAAGGAAGGATGCTCACAGGAAAGAGTTGAGCGAAAATTGAATTGAAGTTCAAGACCCTGATTAAATTTTATACATACATTGATAAATTGCATTAGAAGATAAACAAGGATAACATATCAGATCAACAAGTGATACAATTTTTACTAATGATACAGAATAAGACTTTGAACCCCTTTCCCTTAGAAATGAATACATTATGAATTGTCAACTTCATGCAATGGGAAAACATTATGGATTAAATTGCAGTGCATGCTTTAAAGTTAAGAGGGTTTATTTTTACATAGGAGAGTGTTAGAACTATTATATATGTGTGTGTGTGTGTGTGCATGGATCTATCTACCTATTTACTACCCCAAACTTCAAAATAGTACTCTACAACTTGATATGAATATCTGAGGATGTTTGCTGATGGTCTTAATCCTTTCAACCTTGAAGTAAAGTGATGGATAAACAACTCCAAATCCTTTGATGATGATCCTCCCTCTTCCACGACCCTCTCTATCTCTAGATTTATAATATCGTTCCTCGAATAATTTTACAAATATATTTTTCAAACATTGTTTTAAGGCCTAATTTTCTCATATTTTTAACATAGATAATTTTTTTGGCTAATCCTTGGGTGTGAAAAATGCTAGGGAGTATTCTAATCCTTCCATCCATGAGCTTGAAATTTACTTTTTTCTCGATTTTGGTTGTCGAGTGGACTTGTAGGAAAAGGTTACTACCATCATATCTTTCAAACTCGGAAAATATCTCCTTGTGTGGAGTCATCCGAAAGGATGCACTTGATTCAATCTGTTAGCGTTCAAATCTACCTTAGGTTGAAATAAGGTAAAACTCAAGGCTACATCAAACCACACTCAGCCTCGTAGCTAGCCCTACGAGGACAGGAGAGGGCTCTCTCCAGGTCAATCTTGGTAAAAGGTAATCAAAGAGGCTCGAGATGACTAAATTTGTAACTGATCTTAGGCTAGGTATTATGTGCAGGGGTTTGATTTGATTTTGGGTTTTTAGGGTTTTGTTGAAAACAATGGGACAGACAATTTGGGCTCGGGGATGAGGCACAGTTTCTGCAGAGATCTGATTGGGGCAAGGAAGGAAATCGTTTTGATGCTTTAAAGCAAGTGAGATGGGTAGATCAGACTGGTGAGGAGCTAAGGAGAGCAAGGAAGTCTCAAGGATTCTCCTTAAACTGAATAAAACATGGAAATTCAAACAAACTTAAAGGCAGAGCATAACCATCGATGGATTCTACCTTAACACTTCATTTGTTCAATTGCAAAAGATGAAACAAGGAAAATGATACACATAACAACTTACAATTACTTAAAGAAGCACACCATCAAAACATAAAGCCACATGGATCCTAAACAGTGTTGCAAAACCTTGGTCTTTCCTTAGCCAAAAATGCAGAGAAAATATGTACAATAGTATGCCAAAGCAATCCCAAGTGTCCAACCTTCTCAACTTCTGAAAATGATTGAGAAATTACATCATATAGACCATCCTAACCCCTTACATTACCTCTAGGGGTCGAGCTCATCATTCTAGGAGCTGTTTGAACTAATTCTAAACAAGGAACTAAAATCTAGGTAGTCAAACAACTTACCCCTATATGCTAGGAAACTAATTCATTCATTTAATTTTCACCTTTTAGTGAATGAATCCTCTAGAAGAAGTAAAAATGTGCCCAAATTACATCATACACATCAAATTACATCAAGCTGGGTCAAACATCACATTAAGAGGTGAAACTAGTCATAACTGGCCGAAATTCTGAGCTGGAAGGTGAAAATTTGACCAAAAAACCATGTGCGCCGCACGCCTGAGCCCTATGCGCCGCGCGCCTTTCCACCTGCTTTTGGGGCACTTCCCGGAATCCAAATTGAGCTCATGTTGGCTTGTTCGAAAGCCCTGGATGTCGAATTTTCAACCCAAGTGGAATTTACCAATTCGGTGTCCATTTGACCCTCCAAAAGTGCATTCTCCCGGAAGTACTTCCTGTTGGTGCAAAAAGTGGCAGAAAGGTGATTTTCATGATGTTTTTGAGCCTTTTGGTCACCCAGAACTTGATGAAATGTTTTGGCAATGGCTAAGCATGTATAATTCATCATGAAAAACCCAAAACTACAAGCCATTTGTGATTTGGACCTCCCCATCTTATGGTTTGCACGTTGTACGCTACGCGTTGAGCCAAAAAACCTGTTTTGCAAGCCAAAAATTTCAAAATGACAAAATTTTCTCCGAATTTGCTCAAATTCGGAGTGAAGACCCTCTATCATGTGTTGTGCCCCACCAATGAAGCCTCGGCCAAAATTCAAAGTCTATCCTCCCTTTATCGACATTTTAGTGCCCTCCTGGTGCATGCAGTTTCAGTTGTAAAGTCACTGTCTTGGTCATATAATGTATCGATGTTTGTCTCCATGGTGTTGAAAGTCTATGCCAAGTGTATGTTTGGTTTGTTGAGAATGAAAAATGAGAACTTGGTGTCTTGTTTCAATGCCAAATGTGTGCCAAAGGGAAATGAGAGACTGCTGGGATAGGGTATAGTATATGGACTAGGGTTTGGGTTTGGGACTTTGTAAAATAGGAATTGGGGGTATGGGATCATATGATAGGATTATGAGGGGATTAATGAGGAAGTTTGATGAGTTACTTTGGGAATGGGAAACAAAGGGAAATTGGAAAAAATGATAACCTTGGTTACACTCTATTTTTGAAACCCTACAGCAATTTTTGCATTCAAACCCTACAACAATTTCATTGACAAAGGAGGGCTTTCCACTTGGATTTTCTAAGGCAACATATGAAGAACCCATTACATTAATCTTTCAAAAGTCAAGCAAAAGTGGTGGATATGAGCCTACCTGCAAATTTGTGCGGAGAGGAGGAGTTTTGGTGTTTTTCCGAACCAAGTTTGGTCTTAAACCCCAGTGCGCCACGCGCCTCACCCAACGCGCCGCGCGCCTCTGATGCACCGCGCCAGTGTATTTTTACGATAAGTTTTTGTGCCTGATGTGTCGCGCGCACCCAATGACATAGTGAATTTTGCAGGAGGCTTTTGGAGGCCTTCCCGGTGTCCACATTAGGCGCAGGATAACTTGTTGGAAAGGGCTTTGAGTCTACTTTCCAATTCAACCATAATTTTTCAATTTGGAGTTCATTTGCCTTGTCAAAAATCAAATCTCCCAACACTGGTCAAAATGTACCAAATGAGGCTGCCTCAAGGCAGAGTGCTATTGCAGTCAACTTTTGAATGCCTTCCTCAACTCCAAATTGATCTCATGATAGCTCATTGGAAAGATATTTATGTCTCGTTATCATTTACCTCATCAAGGAGTCATTTGGCCAACCATGCTAGGAGGAATCATGATTTTCCCAAGGTCACTTCAGAGGTGCATTCAATTCTCCTGAGGCAACGGTATTTTTGACATTTCTCTAAAACCAAGATACCTGTGTAAAAAGTGAGGGAGGGTTTTCCAAAACCTCTTTCCCTTTTCCAAAATTCATATTTGATTGCTCTGAAACATCTTTTGAGTGAAACTTATCCCGATGTGTGAAAAAAGGAATTTTGTCGAAATGAAGCGAAAAGAAGGGGATAAGGGGCTTCTAAATTCTTGGGGAAATTTTGGGAAGTCGGGAGGGATGTTAGGAAGCAAGGGAAAGTGGAATCTCATAGATCGAGTGAGGGGAAGGGGTCCAAAAGGGCAAAACACAGGCCTAGCCTAGAAAATTGCCAAGTTGTGGCAAGAAACTAGGGTTTGTGTAAAAATGAGGAATTTGGGGGATCTCAGTGATGGGAAGTGTTTAATAAGGTACATGAAGGATAGGGGAAGGTGTATGAACATATGGACACAAGTTTTGCTAATGATTTGGCCATCCAAGAGAAATTACCTCCAAAACCCTAGGAGAGGGAAACGACCTTACCTAGGCGCAACTAAAGCATGAACAAGGTGTAAAATGACCCAATGGAACCTAACATGATGATAAAAACCTTCTGAATAATGGTACACTAAGCTGAATGGTGACATGGACCGACATTTGGAAAATTTTGAAAATATTGAAAACAAACCCTAGACCTAATGCCTAGTGACCAAATTTTGCTTGAAGACTTATTGAAATGACAAAATTTGACATTGACACCTTAAAATCACTTTGTAAGAGTATGTCTGATCACTGAAGGAAGGCTACAAAGACTGACACTAACACAATCAACCATGAGTCATGATCTACTTGTGTACTTGAATAATTAAACTACACATTCCCTCCTTCGTATGAGGAGGTTTTTGATTTTACAAGAGTTTCCCTCAAATGTTCCTCCTAACCATTGACCATGCTGCTCCAAATCTCTTTTCAATTGGTCACTCCTGAGCGCAAGCCGTGAATCCACTTTAGATTGGATTCTCGATCCAGGTATGTGCCTCATACTAAACTTAATAAGGTTAAGGTACCAAATTGAATAACCTCCAATTAGTAAGCTCACATCCTCCATCAATCCCTGTCTCAATTAGTGAAGGATGTTATAGAGTCCCGTGACTACAGGAGTTCCACTACCCTCATGTGTCTTCTAGATACCCTTCTAGTCCCTTACAAAACTGAGATATCAAATCCAATAATTGCCAACTAACAGGCTTGATACCCCCATCAACCCCTATCTCATCTAACTAGGGATGTTCCAAGATCCCATGGCTCTAGGAATTCCACTTCCCTCACGGGTCTTCCACGTACCTTTCATGCCATCTAATCACTAAGGTACCAAACCCATTAGCCTCCAACTAATAGATTAATATCTACCATCATCCCCTATCTTAGCTAGCTAAGGATGTTCTAAAGTCCCATAGTTTTAGGAGTTCCATTTCCCTCACGGGTCTTTCAGGCTCTCCTCTAGTGACATTTATCCATAACTGGTTAATTCCCCACTTGATAAGGGGAGCCATCCTTTTATAAACATAGTGCCCCTTTAATAATATATTATAATAATATTAAATATAATTTCAAATCATGATACCTTTTTCCTATTGTGGATTCTCAGGATCGCCATGTTGTGTTTATCTTTCACTCCACAACAACATCATAGTCAACTAAATGCAATGTTAGTTAAGCTTAATTGGCTGCTTATCAAACATGATCTCTAGTCTAATATACAAGTTTCTCTAGCCTTAAACCATATGTATGTTGGACCATCGGCCTAATACATCATACATATCCAAGAGTGTAAGCCTCAATGGAACTCGACTCACGAACCTAATAATACAAGTTCTCCTAAACTAATTACAAAGACACATGAGCCTTAAAACATATCATTTCATAACCCATTGGACTAATATATCTTTACATGTAGAGGCATGAAATCCTAAAAATAATTTTTCCTACACCTATTCAACATTTTGAGCTCAACAACCTAAGTGTCACATGTATATGTGCATTACAATTTGGGGTCTAGCTTGAGGGTATTACACATAGACATCTCCTATATGGTATCTTTTGGGTTATTAATAGATTGATTTTCCATGGTTGGGGCTTTATGAATCTCAAATTAATCGATCTAGACTGTAGCTCCCCATAATATAACCAAGAAAATATGTTCTCATGGTCCACTATGATCCATAAACTGCCATGAATGTTTCACTAGATAGTTTGTCCTAATAGATCTATTAAAATATATTTCAACACTATGAGTCTTATGTTTTCCTTATATTTTTGGATTCATTAATTATTGTGTTTTTCTTACACATGCAATATATCAAATATGAAGAATAGAGAATAGTGAAATAAAACACACAAACCATAATGAGCACAAAGTGTGATCAAGGAACCCCTTATGGGAGAAAATATAACTAGAAGGTGAGGTTCCTCTACTCTCTCTTTCTATGAATGGAAATTCATGCAATTATAAAGGAGTGGGAAAGTGGCTTGTGGGATGATATAGTAAACAATCCATCTCCATTTTCTTCTCTATATATAGTCTTAGATACTCTTCTCATTTATGGAACAAAATACATTCAAATAAAATGGAACCCCTTTTTCTCCTAGTGGCTCGGTTATAGCACTGATTGATATGAAACTAAGGAATAAAATTGACCCATTCAACCCTCAATATAATTTACAACTCAACCATTGTATAGGGTGAATGCACGAAGATGGGTTACACTTTTGGGCCAAATGTGACAATGAAATTTCAAAATTTTACTCTTTTATCAAATTAAAGCCCTCAAATTATATATAAGCATTGTGAATTTTTATTTGGAGTAAAAAGACAATATATGGAGAATTATGTTGTTGTCCTAATGCTATTTTTCGAAAAAATCATTAGTGTCATACAATATCTCAATTTTCCATTAAATAAAATGCTTGTCCTTGCAGATTTTTGCAAAACTTAAGAGGTATGTGTGTGTTCACATAGCAAGAAGCTTCGTATAAAATGTATAATTCTTATAAATATAAGCATGATATACATGGAGAGAACTATTTTTTTCATATCAAAAAGTTATTTTTAATGAAAAATTATATTTTTATTATTTTCAAACTTGGCAAAGTAATATTTCAATTGAATTTTACATGCACATGTTCATGTAAGATTTTTTTCTACTATTTAAATAAATTCAAAAATCAAGAGTATAGGACTGGTAAATGAAGATATTTGTATTTTTTTTATTTTTTTTTTATTTTCCATTTTGTATATTTTAGGTTATTGATTTTTATTCAACCCCTTTGAAACTGTTCGAGAAAGTTTCAAGAATTATGTTTAAAAGAGATTAAATAAAAAATACCATATGAATTCAAAAATGTCTAGCTCATATGCCACTAGATATAGGGTTCCTTCTTGAATCAAACATAATCAACTCCGCCACTTAAGTACAAATTCTGCTTAGAGTTTGCTAGGGTACAAAATGGTGTTCTCGAGAAATCTGTGGAATATGAGCTAAATCTCTATTTTTTAGGCCCTTAACAACTCAATTCAGTGCTTAAAACACTCATCAACTTCTAGATAGCTCGAATCGAGCCTTTAATGTGGTTACATAGAAGTTCAACCGATCTATCATAATTATCTAAAGAAACAAGAAAAAACGAAGCCTCTTAATACTTGTTTTTAAGAAGATTATAAAATTTATTTATTCGACAAAAAATATTTTTTTATAAATATTCAAATATATTCCAAACTCTAATTTTCCTTAATTATAAATCCAAATTTTATTTGAATTTACCAAGAAAATAATTAATAAATAATATATAGATAACTTCTATAAAAAGATTTAACTTTTCTTTTTCAATTTTAAATTTTTAAAAATGATAATTTGTTTATTGTTTTGTTTTTAAATATAACAATATTTTTATACTTAATAATTTTATCATTTTTTATGTAGAAAATTTATATAGCAATAGTTCAAAACTATAATAAATAAATAAACGATAAACTAAACTAAACTAAACTTTATAGTATTATTATTTTAAAAATAATTTCATATGCACATTTAAATCTAGATTGCTCAAATTCAAATTAGTCAAATAATGTTTTAAAACTTATTATTTCCTTAACTTTTATTGTTTTAAAAATATATATTGCAAACCTAAGTGAGGAGTAAAAAAAATCTATATATACTTCGCACTTGTGCAGATTGAAGACAAAATTGTGTGCAATCACATTTTAGAGGTTGAGAGAGATTTATAACCATGGATACCATTGCATCCATTACAATTATATTAATTATAACTTACAACTATTACAACTATATTAATAATAACTATACTCATTTCATTTCCTGAGTGAATGAGTATATATATATATATATAATATATAATATTTATATATAATATATATATATATACAATAATATATAGTTTGATTTCATAGATTAATTATGATCGAGGGAATATGTTTATTAACTCTTGAATGAATTTTATAAATATATACATTTCCGACAAGGTCAAATTCACATTCTTAAGTTACACTTATTCATATAAAAAGATTATAATAATTATTAAAATCAAATTGATAATTTTTCTTGTGTGTAATCAATTTATTATTTAAATTAATAAATTAAAATAAATTTATTATTTGAATTATAACATTGAAAATTTACAACAATATTAGAAATTAATTTTTAAGTTACCAAATTATAAATATAAAAATATTATAATTTCAATTGCAAGTGAGATAGAATCCTTTTTGAAATCTATACACCAAAACACTAGAAATATAATGAGAAATTAATCCACACCATAGTTAATTACCTATTCAAATGTATTTGGTAATTAGGTTTTTTTTTTTTAACTATCAAATACTTACAATGTTAAAGTTTGCATATGATTATTGATATTTACATAAAATTTTAAATTTTCAACTTAACCCAGGGTTACACAAGAGCACAATCGAGAGTCAGTTTTAATGTTCAATCAAGTTTTTTTTTTAGTGCTCAAGGAGCTCGATCGACTTAAAATGCTCGTTCGAGCTATGTTTTTTCACCCAAATGTGCCCTCTCTTCCCAACAGGTGTAACCTAACTCCATGATTTAACTCTATATTCTTCTCCATAATTCCCATGTGGTTTGATAACCCCATTTCCATTAGTAAGAGGGATTGACATTATATCCTCTTCAATTATGGTGATCAATTTCGATAGATCAAATTGTTAGAGGTATAAATTTCTCATATTATCTCCAATTGAGATGATTCTTACACCATTATTGTAAAAACCTCCAGGGTAAATGTGCATATAAAAAACATAATAGGAACATAAATACAATAAACATATCATCCATCAAAATCCATATATACATCAGTACATTTGCACATGAAAATCAAGGGAATTAATTTTTTCATTAATAAATACAATGAACCAATTGGAGATGGGACTACCATGTTCCACCCAACCATAGATTGGTTGAGCCAAGTCTCTCTTCAACTAATCACCCCCATGCCATATTCCAAGCATGAATGTGGGATCTCATAGAACACATCAATCAAAACTAATCCAGGGCTTCCAAAGGCCACCCATCTCAACCCATCAAACAGTGATTCCACCTCATGGTCAGAGATCACCAAAAACCATCATCAGATTGGTCCCCATCTAACCCTTCTAGGGCTTCCAGAGCATTTGTCCAACCAAGGCTTCCAGAACTAATAACTCAACCCACAACTTATACAGGGCTTACAAAGCCTTTGTCCAACCAAGGCTTCCAAAACTAGTAACTCAACCCACAACTTATACAGGGCTTCCAGAGAATTTGTCCAACCAATGTTTCAAGGACTAGTAACTCAACCCACCAAGGGCTTCCAGAGCATTTGTCCAATTAGGGTTCCAAGACTAGTAACTCAACCCAAGCTGATATAGGGCTTCTAGAGCATTTGTTCAACGAGGGCTTCCAGGACTAGTAACTCAATCCAAGCCATTACAAGGCTTCCAGAGCATTTGTTCAACCAGGGCTTCCAAGACTAATAACTCAACACAAGCTAAGGAAACATGAGAACCAACAAAAAGAAAGAAATGAAAGTAAACCCACAATCACCATGGCTATCTAGGAAATGGCAAGGCTAGGCAACCTACTATCGATCTAGGGAATCCTCCATGCTAATGATAGGTCACAACCAAGAAACCACATGCATGTGCCATTCATGTCAAAACTAGTGAATAAATCATACATGCAACTCGATACTTACAAGAAAATTTGATGTACATGTTGATGCCAATTCCTTCTTGCACTTTCATGTTCTTCCTTTGTCTTCTTGCTCCAAGAATCCAAGTATGCCACACCCTCCAAGAGTGTTCCAAGAAAACTCTAAGCCTCCAAGAGTATGAGAAATTGAGAGAGAATAGTGAGAGAGTTCCAAAGCTAAACTGACCAAGTCTTGCTCACTAATCCTTAGACACCATTTTATTAATGAGGCCTCTATTTTCTTCATTTTCCATTATTTTCCTTCAATTTCTTCTTCACATGCAAAATGTGACTTTTCACCTTCCTTTTCTCCTAATTTACATTATTTTCATCAATAAATGTGCAAAAATACCTTTTTTCTTCTTTAATGCCTTTGCCAATTTCCTTAGCCATAAACAACTAAATGAACACCCCTAGGATGCTTTTGTGCCATTCAAATTAGAATACGTGCCCTATTCATCCATGGTATTTATATATTTTTACATGGAATTTTCACCGGGGTTGTTACAGAACCCTCCCCTTTGGGGTAACACCATCCTCAGTGTTCAATCACACATATACCTCAACAACATGCTAAAAAAAGACATATTGTTCATGGAGCTTTATAACCCAGCTCGATGCAGTATTTACAATGAAGTATCTGCTCAAGACATAACATCATAATGACATGAAAATATACCACATGGCGGAGCTTTATAACACAACCCATTATGGTATTTACAATGATATAAACATACACATTTTCTTAATTAGCAAATAAAGGTTACAATTCCCATATCAATCAACAAGGGAATCTAGAGGCTCACACCTCCACCCTCAAAGTAATACCAGGATTCACCTCCTTCCAAGGAAGTGTAGAATCCACTGCAAAGTCAAATCTGCATCCAATGTCTAATGCTATAATCCTGCACCACTTGTTCTCTCAGTGAAAAATTACCGGCTCATTGTTCCAGGGTGCACTCCCAATGTGCATTTGATTCCATATTGCAATGCTAATGACCATTTGAACAAATCCCTCTGTGACCTTCCCTTCTTTGCTACACAATCCCTTGGTAATCTAGTCACCCCTTCCATGTAGTCACTCACCTTCCAAGTTCGACTAGCACCCCTATCCTGGGCAGTCCATCCCTTAGCAAGGCTTTCTCACATTGAAAGATATAAAAACCAAGGCATATACCTGCCTCAACACATCATACTAGTCATAGCATGCTCGTGGAAATAAATGGACACTATTGGGTACCAGTGTCCCACAATGACCCTACTCCTGAAGTGCTTTACCAACTTATTGTTGCATGTTTCAATTCCTTTGTCGTTGTTGTTAATTCTTGCAGTCAATTTCAACCACCCAATCGAGAATTTCATGCATTCTTGTACCAAGCACATAACTTCCATTATATTTAAAATAAATTGAAATAAATTCACATCATACCTCATTGGTAGCTCATCAATAAGGATCATTTTCAATCATGTTTGTTTCTTGTCAAAACAAGTCAAACTAGCATATTTGACCAAATCAACATATATAAATATATCACATCAGATTAGCTCAAACACAACCATCATAGATCAGAATCACAAATCAACCAAAATCATAGATCAGATATAATCATCATATACTATAGTCATAAATCACATGCATAATAAAATTGAAATAAAATGTTGATACTTATCCTTTCATCAATCCTTAACTTCTACCTTCATATTTATTCCATACACACTCCGGCTTGGTTTCTACACCTGAAAAACACCAATGCCTTCTCCTCAACCATGTGCATCGACACATAATATGCATCACACACATACAGCCACACCTGACACAAAACACCATGCAATACATGCACCTACATCTAATGTACAACTCATATGCCTACAACCAATCTACAACATAGTGCATCGTCTATACCCGATGTGCAATACCACCCAATATATGTAACTACACTGAGTACAACACAATGAGTACGCATGCCACAATACCATGACTACATGATGCATAATACCACATGCCCAAAACAAAACACAACTGATATGCACAAAATACCACGCGTGCACCAGTACCATATGTAAAACATGTACACAGTACCACTTATACACTACACCACTTACATAACATGTTCACAATATCACATGTACACAGTGCCACCTACACAACGTGTACACAACTCTACATGTACACTACATCACTGTACAATGTGTACACAATACCACATGTACATAGTACCACACGCATGATGTGTATGCGGCACCTTATGTACATAGCATCACATGCACGACATGTACACAACACTGCATTTCCATAGCACCCTATGTACAACATGTACACAACACCACATGCTCATAGCACCACTTGTACAATCATGCACACAACACCATATGTACATAGCACCATTTGTACAACATGCACACAACACCAAGTGTACATAGCATTACATATCCAACATGTACATAGCATCATCTACACACAACACTGCATATCCAACATGCACATAGCACCATATGCACACAACATTGCATATTCATCATGCACATAGTACCATATGTACACAATACCACATATCCAACATGTACATAGCACCATATGCACACACATTGCACATACATAATGAAGATAGTACAATATGTATACAACATCCCATATGAAATATTCACATAACCCTGTTTGTACCATCATGTACATAACATTGCATAAATAACATGTACACATGCTATGTATACACAACACCACAAGTTCACACATCATAGATGTAACATTTACAACATATACAACATATGCATAACAGTAGTACCACACATCCAAAACCATATTGTCCTTACCAAGAAACCTTGCTTCCAATATCTCATCCATGCTTATCCTAGCATGTCGTAGACCACATTTCTTTCACTTTATTGATGTATCCTTCAACATTACCTGTTATAACATAGACATAGGCATAATACAAGTATATCAAATCATATCCACATGATACTGACCTAGTATATTTTTCGTGACTATTCTTCCCAATTGATTCCTCGTAAGACCAAGAACCTCTTCATGTGTTTCTCCTACATAAGCAATCATTCCTCCACAAGAATGATCCCTGACAACCCTATTAGATAGTAACATAGATACATGGATAGATACATACATATATAAACATTAGCATAAAACAATCATGATCATGTCAGACAATGACATACATACATACATGTATACATATATATAAACTTCAACATAATCATGATCATAAAATAATTACCAGATAACATAAGGTCTATGTTAAGAGAACTTCCTTATTTATGCACAAGCATTGAGAGAAATAGTTCCCAACATATCCAAATCATATGACACCACTAATCCATTTACTTTACCTTTTCTGGTTACATTTCTTGTGTCTACGTTGCTATTGTCCGTTTAGCATAATGGACCCAACCAGTCCAACCAATTATCATACTCTTAACTTCCGTTGCACTTACTCATGCACAAAGATTCATCTAGGTCTTATGTCATCGGTTGGGTACCACAAATCTCTCCCAATTTCCATCAACTTTCCTCTTTCCAAACCAATACCCAAGACTCAGAACATAAAAAAGGCAAGACAAGAAACAAACAAGAAGAAGACCATAAAAACCATTAACAACATGGCTCTGCAAACAAAGTGGTATGGCTATATACTAGACATAAACAAAGCCACAAATCAAGCTCAACAATTCATAAAAGACCAAAAGCACAAGACTAAAACCAAACACCATGACTCAATCCCCATGGTTCCCAGGGAAAGCTCAACCCGAGCCTTCTTCAAGATTTCCTGGCAACCTCTCTTGCCACACAACTCCTTGCATCACGCTCACACATGTCAACCACATGTTCCAAATATCAAGACAATCATATTTATCAATTTGAATTCAACTTTTACAAACAAACATGTCATAATCCATAGTCATTAGATATAATTCTACAACTATAAACTACATTCAAGTACATATCAACTATCTCAACACATACATGTTAGTACAATCATCTTAAAACAAAATAATTTGAACACATAATCATATTAAGCAATTCATCAATCATTCAACCAATTGCAAAGATACGATGTTAAATAAATCAACTAGGCACCAAACACTCAAACATCAAATCGACGTCATAATCAAACAACCAAGCACCAATATATGACATAATAAAACTCATATTTTAATGTATATCAGGGGAGGCTATCTCATCTACACAATAAAGCTAGGTTAGCATGATACAACTTCACAACGTATCAACTCAAACATAAATCATGATATCCCTAACGGTAACTAACTAACATGTTCACTTCATAAGCTCATAAGCATTTTTCATTCATGCATAACAAGCACATATGTATGATCAATTTAGATTAGTATGACAGCATATCACAAATATGTCTATTCATACCTAAATATCGCAACCATAACATCTGCATAGGTCAAACCATGTTAACACCATACGTATAATATCAAGATCTTCAAGGCAATGAGCATAACCATCACACATATGACCAATGCAAATTATAACATCAATATCTCAATGAAATGGCCCTAATAATCAAGTAAATAGCATATAACAATAATAATCTATATATCATGCTCATCAACAACATATAATCTAATCATCAAGTTATCTAATATAATGCAACAAGATAAATGCATACAACTACAAGTTACTACCATTCTTGACTATCTTACTCATGTGCATATAACTACACTGATCAAATAACATTTGTCATGAATGTAACCATAAAATAAAAAGGCATGTACATAACCTAATGTATATAATCCTAATGCATATAACAATCCTTAACCTACATACCTGCATGTCCAACATACAATACATGTATGACAATCTGTTCTTACCCCAAGGTCCAATGTTGCAACCTGGTTATGATGATTTGCATCTCCTGCTCTTCTTAGCCAACACATTAGCATCATAACAACAAATAGCATCATGATGACCTAAATTGCATACCATGACTTCATAAGGCATGTTTGACCTACTATACATGCATAATCATAGCCACAACCATACATGCATAGCAACAACCATCACTCCATTGTACACATTGCCACTTGCAACCAATGGTATGCATAAGCAATGCCAAATCAACTACACCTACGCATAAACGCATGTAGTCAAACATCAGCAATCGATTCTTGTAATCAACCAACAAGACTGATACATGTAATCAAAATATTCAAAAATGTAACCTAACATACAAGGATGTAATTAGGTATCATGAAACAAACATGTAAGCGATATATAATTCATACACAGTCAATCACATGTTTAAAAAATCAAGACATCATGTCTATTAATTTGAAATCATATTTCACCAATACTAACAACCTATAAGCATGCTGCCTTAATATCCATGGTCCACACTAAGGTAGAAGGAGGAAGCTACTATAATGCCCTGATCTCCAATATCCAATTATGGAAATGGGATCTCCAAAGCTCTACTAAATTTAACCACACTTGAAAAGAATTTAACTTTTAATTCTCATACATTTGTATGAGACTAAGTCAAAGACATTTCACTTATTCTAGTTGTAACATAGTAACTAAAAATATGCCACTTTTCCATTTCCCTACATGCAACTTTTCAAATTCCTTGCATGCAACATTTCAAATTTCGTACATGCAATTCTTCAAATTCTTTGCATGAAAATATGCATAGATCAACTACATCCCTATTATCATACTACAATACTATCCCATATAAAAAAAAATAACATTTTCTTCAAACAATAACCATAATTTTACATTTTATTCAAACAACTACTATACTATTACATTTGCATGTAAGCATTTCTTCAAACACTTTACATGCAAACTATTATAGAAAACTATTTTCATACAAGTAAGCATATACCAACTACAAAAATACTATCCCTAACCATAAACAACATACTCATTGGGGCACTTTATCAAGCAATTTGTATGTAATTAATCATTGGACCATTTAAGCATTTCATTAAACACTTTGCATGCAAAATAATATAGCGAATGATTCAATGCATATATCCTAAACTATAGTAGTACAAGTTATGGAAACTGAACCATATGATTAGTGGAATTATTACTGGCTATGGTTCAAGTTTTAGCTTCTAAGATTTCATAGATGAAAAGTTATAACAAAATACCAACACAATCCTATTTGATGCACAATTCTAGGAGTATCCAGAAAGCTCGATTTTCACTGGTCATATCTCCTACAATATAGCGAATAAATGCCTAAAATTTGTATCACAATATAAGTTGGATTTTCTCTCATTGTGGAAAAAAATTCAGCTCCTGAGAGTACCTAGAATAAAATTTATAACAAAAATGTCAGCATGACCTGTTTGAGACCTGATTTTAGGAGCATTCAGAACACTTGACTCCCTCTACTCATATCTCCTAAAATGTTGCGACTCAATATCTGAAATTTCTACCACATAACCATTGGTACTTCCCCTCAATGTGGATTATGTTTCAACTCCTAAATCCTACAGAAGAAAAGTTATTGCAGAAATGCCAACATGACTTGTTTAAAGGTGCATTCAGGAAGGTTACCTTCCTTAGATCATAATTCATAAAGTATTGTGAACCAATATATGAAATTTTTACCACATCATTAGTGGGATTTACCTTCAGTATGGACAAATTTTCAATCTATAATATTTCACGGAAGAAAAGTTATAACAAATATGACAGAAATTGTCTATTTAACCTTTCTTCTTCATTTTACCTATGATAAAGCCCATCCAGTCCAAATGTTTGAACCATGCTCTAATACCACTTTGTAACAACCTCCGTGGTAAATATGGATATAAAAAAATAATAAGAATAGAAATACAATAACCTTACCAGCCATCAAAATCCATATATGCATCAGTACATTTGCACATGAAAATCAAGGGAATGAATTTTTTCATTAATAAATGCAATGAACCAAACAAAGATGGGACTACCACATTCCACCTGTGATGCAGGAAAGTGTTCCCTCTACAGACAGGGGCAAGCCCTCTAGCCCTAGAGTGGGTCTAGTCACAACAAAGAAAGATCAACAATTGATTTCCTTAAACAATCATCGTTGGAGGCCTACCTCAAACCGGTGGTCAATGAAGTTCCGTTACACTACTCCAGCTTCCTCTTCCTTCTCCTCAATGAGTGATTAACCTGAAACAATTTAAAGAAAAAACAACAAAGCACGTAACCAGGAAACAACAATGATCTATTTACTCATAAGTTAAGAAGTCATGAGCTATCAAGTAAATTACATACAAGACATAGGAAAACATCATTGATTGTATTAATAATGAATCAAGAGAAAGCTTACAACTAAGTCTTGACATCACAAGCCTTTTGAGAGGTTCCAGCTAGTATGTTTCTCAAGCATTCACTCTTCAAGGATGAATCTCCCAACATACAATGTCTCTCTCTCATTCATAAGCTTTAACACAAAGCTAAGGGTACTCCACAACCTTCCACAAGCTATCAACAATCCCACACTTGTCACACCCACACCAGCTATCTATAAAACTCAAAAGCACTAGCAGCACTGCCCAACCAAAGGAACTCCAAAAAACTAGTAGATCATAGCAATGGTGAGTGATTTTATAGGAGAAGGAGCCTCCATAAAATGAGGGAGAGGGAGGTTGCACAAGAGGTGGAACCACCATCCCAGAGGAGGAAAGGCGACCCAAACTAACCCAACAACCAGCTCTAGAAACATCTAGAAGGCCAACTGTTTGAACTAATTTGCCAATTTTGGATCATCGCAGGTCATAAAATGGGACTAGCGATGAAATCACAACGATACAGTGCATGATAGAGAATCGTCTCGGATTTTAAGGGTTTACAAGCAAGGATGCAAAAACTTAGTCAAAAAGGGTCAATATTTAGCATTAGAGAGCATTTGATTAATCTTCTTACGTTGGTGGGAAGATATGAACATGTTTATTTGAAACATGACACAGCAAATGGACTGAGATGAGGACAATGACAAATTACTGTGTAACAGATGCCCCCTAAAGCATGAAGCCCAAGAGAGTGGGAGGGGTGAAATGCTTTAAGAAACTATCTAAACTATAAAACTGCCTTGAATATCCTACAAGTGCAAGTACAATTGATATCTTTGATAGTGAAATACATATAGTCTAGGCATGGGCGCAGCCATCCATAAGACATATGAAACTTGGTCTGTGGTATGGACGCAACCACCCAGTTGATAAGACCATAATAATGACAAAGGTATGGTCGCAACCATCCATGAAGACTCAGGTATGGTCACAATCGTCCATCCAAGAGTCATATATGTAATCATGAACCAATCCACGCAGCCCAAACATATGTAATCTTAGTTCAGGGTCTTGAAACTCAACTAATCATAGTAAAAATTCTATCATGTGAATAGATGTGCTGAAGTCAAACATGATAGAAAGTCGCTTGATTACCAATCAATGATGAAAACCATTAACAAGCGTGATAGAAACCATCAATAATGCCAATGGCTCTCAAGGTACTATCCAGTACAATTCACCAAGTGTGAAAAATGAGCTGAAGTCGAACACTTGTAGAATCACCCAATCGAAGACCAATGAGGAAAGTCTATCGTTAGTTGCAAAGAACTTGCCATTGAGGCATTGTTATGAAACCAACTCACAAAAACATATAAAAGATAGATCAATGCCTTAGAATTCAGCCTGTTCGAGGAGGAAACCTCCTTTACATTACATAAATGAACAATTCTTTGATGATTCAAATGACGAAACCTCCTTTCTGTATATAGGATTCTAAGGAGTCACAATATAACCTAGCCGACCTAACAATAATAATATAAAGGCACAAAAATAACAATAGAGGGATTCTATGGGCACAGTAATAACAATATGGGGACAATAGGGGAACAACAATATTAATAAGGGATACAACTACAATAGTAATGGGGTAATCACTAGTATTATAGGGACCTAACATGCCCCTCTCCTTCAAAAAGGTGTTGTCCTCAACACTTGAGTAGTTCCCGATGCTTCTGTATAAAATTCCACTTGATGAGATACTCCGAAATTGATCAATTTTGTAGCTGTTGAGCTCTTGTTTCTGTGACTACTTCCAGTTCCAATATAACTTTTCCTTCCTTGTCAAGTTCTGGCAATATTGTTTGAATTGGGATCTTTGTCACTTACAATAATCTTTGGGTTTCCATGTAACTTTTGAATTGTTTCCATAAATGTAGTAGAAACTATACTAGCTTTAAATGGATGTGATAATGCACAAAAGTGTGCATTATTTTATGTAACATAAAGGAGGTTTCCCCCTCAAAGAGGCTAAATTCTAAGGTGTTGATCTATCTTTTCTAACTTTTTCTTGAGTTGGTTTCATAACATTTGGTATAAGAGCTTTGGATTCTAGGGGTTCGCTACTCCAAATAGGTCATTGTGGAATTTTCGCTATAACCTTTTTTCTGCGGCATTTCAAAAGCGAAAAAAACCCATTTTAGATGAAATCACACTGAAGCTTGGGTCTGAATTTCAAAGCTTTTCACGCTATATTTGAGGAGATATGATCTAAGGAAGTTGGTATTTTTGCAAACTCCTGAATTACATTCCAAACAGGTGACCTGGGGAAAATCGAAGAATTATTCATTTATGTAATGTAAAGGAGGTTGCCCCCTCGAAGAGGCTGAATTCTAAGGCATTGATCTATCTTTTCTATCTTTTTCTTGAGCTGGTTTCATAACAGGCATGCAAGTTCCAAGGTATCGAAAGGGATCTCTAGATCAATCTCCTGGATAAGGAGCTGGTGTCAACAGGAGATGATCCATCATAGGAGGGCCATGATGTTTCCCCCATCAATGACACAGGATAAGGAACAAGTGGTAGATGGTGAAACAGAGTATTAGATGAGGAGGTAAGGGTGTAAACTGCAGAAGGATTATACTCTTGAACATATCGGTGACATGACACTGGAATGAGGTAGCATTTTGGATTAGAGGCTTGATGGAGGCAACACGGATCAGATGGAATGAGGCAAAATGACTACCCAGAACCTCGAAAGGCCAACTGACAATGTGTGGATATCCCAACCCGAAAAGAAGCAAAAGTGTCGATGTTCAAGAGTGACTAGCTACCGCAGGTAACCAATGATGACTTCCAAATTCCCTCCCCCCCCCCACCATTACTGGCGAGTACCCCAATTATTTTTGAAAACAAGCTTGAAGGTGATAACATATGCTTGTAATATAAGTTCGATCTTCGATCAAATCCAACCGAGTGATAGTTTAACAAGCCCTAGGGAGGAGAAGCTCGAGCCTTATCATGGTGATGAGTCCAATGTCGTCAGGGTTTAATGAGTCCAACATAGGTAAAACTCAGAGTCTTTTTCATGTTTAGAGAGTTTAAAAAGACACAGAAAAGAAAACTCTAGGGGGGTCCTTTTTCGTAGATTTGTGTCCCTCAAGCCCGAAAAAGTATAAAATAATACTCGAGAGAACCGCTTGACCATTACAGTCAAGGAGTACTTTTCGTAACTAGTGACCTCGATCTGAAAGAGTAGAATAGTGATCGAAGACACGCCATTTCGTAACCAATATCGAACCTAAAATGAAAAAAGTATGGCAATGTTTTCACTTTTATACAGTCGGAGAAGAGCTCAAAATGGACTGCCTCTTATTTCGTTTAATGAGTCAAAAGGAATAACTTGACAATATTTTCATCTTTTAAGTCGAAAAAGAGCTTAAAGAGGACTTTGTGGAAAATATGGACCAAGTGTATACGAACTTTAATAAGGGCCAATCATCGCTATTTCTACACAAAACATCACACCATAAGATCCATTTGACATAAATAGATTATATATGTAGAAATAAGGTCAAAAACCCAAAACCCTAATTAAAAACACAATATAAATGAATAAAACCCACACCCTAAAGTGTAATTCCTAATTCTTTTCAAAAAACACTATAAAAGAGGTTGTGGTAATTCTATTTTTTTTACATTTACATTGTGCATTTTTACATTTGGCATTTTGGAGCACAACCTCAGTAGACTTCCAAAGTCGATTCTGGCATCAACGGTCCACGGTTTTGCCTGAAACTTTCTCCAAGTAAGTACATTCCTCCTTGCGCTACATTTTAGTGGTTTTCCCATGAAATTTGGCATTATATAGGTGGCTTTAGGCAGATTTTTCAAATTTGAGTCCGCCTCTCGGTCGTTGCAGAACATCTGATTGGGTTAGCGATGACCGAGCATGGAAATATGTACCAACTTTGAGATCATCGTGAGAGATTCATGTACTCTCGCGACGATTGTGGGAAAAATGAACTATTGAGCTCGAACCATCGCCATTGTTTAGAAAACAACCACAACAGTGCCATAAAGTTGAAATTGTTAATAATTTATGGATTTAAACTTATAAAAAGAGTTCTAATTCATATTTCCTTTAATGCATGGCAACATGGCATTTGTATGGCAAGAAAGAACTCACGATATCAATGATGAACAAGAGTTTAATGATCTTGGGTGCTGAAGAGCTTTACTTGCTTGTGGATTACTAAAATTCTTCCTCACTCCACATCTTCGGGCCCAACCTGACTTGTTAGATTTGCTAATTCGTGCTTGGAACCCAATGGATGGAAAGTTTGTTATCCGGGGCAAAGACATTGGGTTCAGTGCTATCTAATTCATATTTCCTTTAATGCAGGGCAACATGGCATTTGTATGGCAAGAAAGAACTCACGATATCAATGATGAACAAGAGTTCAATGATCTTGGGTGCTGAAGAGCTTTACTTGCTTGTGGATTACTAAAATTCTTCCTCACTCCGCATCTTCAGGCCCAACCTGGCTTGTTAGATTTGCTAATTCGTGCTTGGAACCCAATGGATGGAAAGTATGTTATCCGGGGCAAAGACATTGGGTTCAATGCTATGGATAAATATTTCTTGACTGGATTGTCCCATCATGGTGAGAGGCCAATTTTAGAGGGCCAACGAACTGGCGGCGAATCACTAGACATGTTGATAGCACGGGTGTGCCCAGGGGCAGGTAAATCAACATCTAGTGGGAAATTGGCGATTCCAACAGTAGAAGACCTAATTCTCCGCTCAGTTCTATTTATCGTGACAAGAGTAGTGGGCTCTCAAGCCCAACACGAGGCAACAAAGACCCACCTTCGATTGGCTCTTGATTGCCTTAACCCAACCATGTACAACTAGGCTGAAGCAGTGACCAGTGACATGAAGAGGTAGCTCACCAAGTGCCATCGTGGGGAAACGAAGAAGATCAATTACGGGTCTATTCTGATCCCACTCATGTTAGAGCGAGTGACATCACTTAGTACAGGACATGGACTTAGACATACCAAGATCATGGGAGACCCAAATCACTCGTTGGGCACATGTCATGTCGTGAGGGAGTGGCAGCCAACCAGTGTCATGGGGTACACTATTCTGAGTGTGGCTAGATCACCATACAATCTTTGTCGAGGATTGGCCATACGTAGGTATTGATTTTCACAAGGACCCCAACATGATGCTGCCTGCTAGCGAGTAGTGGGACGATGGAGGTAAAACACTTGATCACGCTATTTTGTATTTTGTCTTTTATGATGTTTTCTGGATTTTTTCATGCATATGTCTTAATGATGTATCTTATATTACTTGTAGATGTGGGACTAGAGAGGCCTCTGGTACTAGATTCAAAGGCACAGAAGGATCCACAAGGCATCAGAGAGCTGGCCTTGGTTCCCCCAGCTGGCAATTTAGTGGAGATAGTGGCCCGTAATCTTGAAGGCTTGACAGAGGGGATCCCAGATTATAGGGGGATCGAAGAGGTCCCCATAAAGTATCAAATACATATAGTAGGGGTGATACCTAGGGTGCATAGACTCTTGAGAAGAGTTGCACGAGCAGTGGTGTGCTACAGAGAGCATATCCAACCACAGTAGATACCTAGGTTTTACTTTCTACTGATTTTTTGAGAGACATGTGTCTCGGATGTACACAGACTCTATTTTTGACATATACACTTATTTTTTAGCACCTCGGTGTGCCACACGACTACTCTATATATATATATATATATATATATATATATATATTATATATATAATATATATATATAATATATATATATCCATGCTATCTTATGGTTCATTATTGTGTCTAAATGCTTCTACACAATGTTTGATTACATGTTGCGTAAATTTCTGTCTAATACATGATTTGCTAATGCATCAGTTAATGTGTTTAATTTTCTTGGAATGTGTTGATATGTAATAAAATCAAAACTTCTTTCCAATAATTTAACACCTAAATACAACCTTAAAATCCGATGATCTCTGATGGAATAATGCCCGTTAAGTTAGTGGGCAATAAGTTGAGAATCCAGATTCACAACCAATGCACGAATATTGAGGCTAACCACCTCGATTAGTAATTCAATAACAACATTGTATTCAACGACATTGTTTGTGGTGTAACCCAAAAAAATGCCCTGAAGGTCTACTAACTCACCGTGAGGGTCGTAGATCATCCATGCTGTAGTGGAAAGATTCCAGGTACTACGGTGGGCACCATCACCGAAACCAACGTAAGGTGTAGCAGACATCTGCAAAAGAAGTAAAAATACATAATAAGTGGCAATTATGCCTACACACTACGCCATACAAGCAAACACACACTGAAAACACACATGCTAAAACCCAAATATGTACAAATCAGATGTATGGGATTCATGCATAATATTTTTTCAGATAAAGCCCGTTTCGGGGCTTATCTAGAGGGTTCCCTTCGTAATCGATCAGCTCATAAACCCCTTTTTGCAAAACACATTTCACAATGTAGGGCCCATGCCACATAGGCTCAAGTTTGCCTACCCCAGCTTATTATTCGCTTGATCATAGAGCAAGACTAGATCTCCTTCAACAAAAGAACGATGATGAACAGTTTGGTCGAATTGAGTTCTCACTCTCTTCTTCTATACTTCAATGACTAGAGAGGCTAGTTGAAGGGTCTCGTCTAACCATTCTAAGTAAAGAATACGTTCCTCTACTGGAGTAGTGTTCAGGCGCAATTCGATGGCTAATTTAAGCGAAGGGATTTCACACTCAATTGGAAGAGTGGCCTCCATATCATAAACTAATTGGAATGAGGTGAACCTGGTGGCATCTTTCGAGGAAGTTCAGTAGGCCCATAATGCGGAAAATAACATTATATGCCAGTTGGACTTGTGCATGCCAATGGTGCGTTGAAGCATCGTGACCAACACTTTGTTGATAGCTTCTACTTGGCCATTGGCCTGAGGATAATACGTTGTTGAACTATCATGCTGCAAGCCCAATTGGGTTGTTAACTTAGTCATCATATGATTACCGAAATGAGAACTGTGATCAATGATGATAGCCTAAGGGACTTCGAAACGTGAAATTACATGATTAAATAAAAATTGCGTCGTTGTCTTACTGCCATTAGATAGTATAGGCATCACCTCAGCCCATTTTGTGAAATAATCAATGACAATGATGATATACCCATGCTCCCTGGCCAAGTGAGGTTTACAGGTCATATAATCAATGCCCCATTTGGAAAAAGGGCCGACAGTAATGACAGGGTGTAAAGGAGCAGGGCCGCATGCATCTTTCATTGGTAGATTTGGCACGCATGACAAGAGTGGATGGCGAGAATGAAATCCTTGAAAGTAGACGACCAAAAATAACCAGCATGGAGGATCTTTCAAGCAGTAGCATACCTGGACATATGACCTCCATAAGCGCCAGAGTGGCAGTCATTCAAGATTCACTCCGCCTCCTTGAATGTCAAACAATGGTGGAGAACAGAGTCAGCGTCGACGTTGTACAGGGTGTCCCCAATAATGCAATAGGGTTGAGAATGATGGCAAATACGTTGCCGAGCATCCTTAGATAAATCAGAATGAAAAGAGGATGTCTATAGGTAGACAATAATATCCCCATACCACAGTTCAAGGGTGCTAATCATGAAAAGTACTTCTTGATCATAATGGTCAAGTGGTTCTCTCGAGTATTATTTTATACTTTTTCAGGATCGAGGGACACAAATCTATGAAAAAGGACCTGCCTTGGAGTTTTCTTTTCCATGTCTTTTTCAAACTCTCTAAACATGAAAAATACTCCAACTTTTACCTATGTCAGACTTGTTAAAACCTGATGACATTGGACTCGTCACCATGATAAGACTCAAGCTTCTCCTCCCTAGGGCTCATTAAACTATCACTAGGTTGGATTTGACTGAAGGTCAAACTTATATTACAAGCATACGCTAACCCCTTCAAGCTTGTTTTCAAAAATAATTGGGGTGCTTGCCAAGAATGGTGGGCGAAAAATTTGGAAGTCATCATTGGTTACCTGCGGCAGCTAGTCACTCTTGAACATCGACACTTTTGCTTCTTGTCGGGTTGTTATATCCACACATCGTCAGTTGGCCTTCTGGGGTTCTGGGTAGTCATTTTGCCTCATTCCATCTCATCCGTGTTGTCTCCATCAAGCCTCTGATCGAAAATGTTGCCTCATTCTGGTGTCGTGTCGCTGATATGTTCAAGAGTATAATCCTTCTGCAGTTTACACCCTTACCTCCTCCTCTGATACTCTTTTTCACCATCTACCACTTGTTCCTTATCTCGTGTCGTTGATGGGGGAAATATCACGGCCCTCTTGTGATGGATCGTCTCTTGTCAACACCATCTCCTTATCCAGGAGATTGATCTAGATATTCTCGGTTCGATCCCCAGTGGAGTCGCCAACTTGTGATGTAGGAAAGTGTTCCCTCTACAGATAGAGGCAACCCCTCTAGCCCTAAAGTGGGTCTACTCACAACAAAGACAGATCAACAATTGATTTCCTTAAACAATCATCATTGGAGGCTTACCTCAAACCGGTGGTCGATGAAGTTCCATTGCACTACTCTAACTTCCACTTCCTTCTCCTCAACGAGTGATTAACCTGAAACAATACAAAGAAAAAACAACAAAGCATGTAACCGGGAAACAACAATGATCTATTTACTCATAAAGTCGAGAAGTCATGAGCTATCAAGTAAATTATATACAAGACATAGGAAAACATCATTGATTGTATTAATAAAGAATCAAGAGCAAGCTTACAACCAAGTCTTGACGTCGCAAGCCTTCTCAGAGGGTCCAACCAGTATGTTTCTCAAGCATTCACTCTTCAAGGATGAATCTCCCAACATACAATGTCTCTCTCTCACTCATAAGCTTTAACACAAAGTTAAGGGCACTCCACAACCTTCCACACTTGTGACACCCACACCAGCTATCTATCAAACTCAAAAGCACTAGCAACATTGTCCAACCAAAGGAACTCCAAAAAATCAGCAGATCATAGCAATGGTGAGTGATTTTATAGGAGAAGGAGCCTCCATAAATGAGGGAGAGGGAGCTTATCCTCAAAGGAGGTTGCACAAGAGGCAGAACCACCATCCTAGAGGAGAAAAAGCGACCCAAACTAACCCAACAAGCAACTCTAGAAACATCTGGAAGGCCGAATGTTTGAACTAATTCGCCAAATCTGGATCGTCGCGGGACATAAACTGGGGACTAGCAATGACATCGCAACAATACAGTGCATGATAGAGAATCATCATGGATTTTAAGGGTTTACTAGCGACGATGCAAAAACTTAGTCAAAAGGGGTCAATATTCAGCTTTAGAGATCATTTGCTTAATCTTCCTACATTGGTGGGAAGATATGAACATGTTTATTTGACACATGACACAACAGATGGCCTGAGATGAGGAAAATGACAAATTATTGTGTAACACCACCCGACCATAGATTGGTTGAACCAAGTCTCTCTTCGGCCAATCACCCCCATTCCATATTCCAAGCATGAATGTGGGATCTCATAGAATACATCAGTCAAAACTCATCCAAGGCTTCTAGAGGCCACCCACCTCAACCCATCAAACAATGATTCCACCTCACGGTCGAACAACAAGAAAAACCATCATCAGATTGGTCTCCATCCAACCCTTCGAGGGCTTCTTGAGCATTTTTCCAACCAAGGCTTCCAGAACTACTAACTCAACCCACAGCTTATACAGGGCTTCCAGAGCATTTGTCCAACCAAGGCTTCCAGAACTAGTAACTCAACAAACAACTTATGCAGGGCTTCTGGAGTGTTTATCTAGCCAAGGCTTCCAGGACTAGTAACTCAACCCACAAAAGGCTTCTAGAGTGTTTTTCCAACCAGGGCTTCCAGGATTAGTAACTCAACCCAAGCTATGACAGGGCTTCCAAAGCATTTGTTCAATGAGGTCTTACATGACTAGTAACTCAACCCAAGCTATTAGAGTGCTTCTAGAGTGTTTTTTCAATTAGGGCTTCGAGGACTAATAACTCAACCCAAGCTAAGGAAACATGAGAACCAACAAAAACAAAGCAATGAAAGTAAACTCACAATCACCGTGGCTATCTAGGAAATTGCAAGGCTAGGCAACCCACTGTCGATCTAGGCAATCCTCCATGCCAATGATAGGTCACAACCAAGAAACCACATGCATGTGCCATGCATGCCAAAACTAGTGAATAAATCATACATGCAACTCGATACCTACAAGAAAATATAATGTAGATGTCGATGTCAATGCCTTCTTGTGCTTTCATGTTCTTCCTTTGCCTTCTTGCTCCAAGAATCCAAGTATGTCACACCCTCCAAGAGTGTTCCAAGAAAACTCTAAGTCTCCAAGAGTATGTGTGTGTGTGTGTGTGTGAGAGAGAGAGAGAGAGAGAGAATAATGAGAAAGCTCAAAAGATAAACTGACAAAGTCTTTCACACTGATCCTCATAAGCATTTTTATTAATGAGGCCTCTATTTTCTTCATTTTACATTATTTTCCTTCAATTTCCTTCTCACATGAAAAATGTGACCTTTCACCTTCCTTTTCTCCTAATTTACATTATTTTGATAAATAAATGTGCCAAAATACCTTTTTGCCCCTTTAATGCCTTAGCCATTGCCTTTGCCAATTTCCTTAGCCATAAACAACCAAATGAACATCCCCTAGGATGTCTTTCCCACTATTCAACCTGGAAAACGTGTCCTAATCATCCATGGTATTTATATATTTTTACATGGAAATTTCACCAGGGCTGTTACAATTAGAAATATATCAGTGTGTATAATATGTAATATATGTCCATAAATAGGAAAAGGCAACAAAAAGTGATCATTTAAGGCCTTGAAATTGCCCTTGAATTTTTTCAAGTGAAAATTTCCAAACTAGGATTGTCGACAAAAATGGCCCTGTAAGTTGATTCCTCTAAATTTTCAACTCTAAAAGCATGGATATGAATAATAAATAATATATTGGTCCAATATAGACCATGAAATAAGATTAGAGATAAATGTTGGGTACATATGGCTATGCCCTATAAGTCTATCTAGGATATGGCATTCTTTCTCAATCTTCTAAGGCCTTATGCTACCAAGAGGAAGGGAAATGGGGAAAGAGGACACCCTAGTCTCGATCCCCTTTTCATATTGAAAAGTGAGTGGCTAAGCCATTGATAAGAAAGACAAAGTATGCATATTTGATGCAATTCATAATCCCAGTTAAAAAGGAGTGGTATATAACTAAGTATAACAAATTCAATCATATGTACAATAAACTAACCTAGTCAAAATACCTAGATAGGTCGATCATCTATATGAATTAATTTTGGTTACTTATATGTATGCAATGCATACCTTCTTGATCCAGCCTAATAGCTTCATTATTTTTTCTCCCTCAAAGGAACCCAAATTGTTTAGGTGAAATGTGGTTGGGTGATAGAGCTATTCTTTTAGTTGCGATTTTATATATGGTATTACATAGGGAAATAAAATTTAACTATAAAAAAGAGGTGGGTTGTTAAAAAAATGTGCATTAAAGCGATATTGAATTATGCTATTGTATGGCTTGAGGATCGTGAATACCTTACAAATTTTAGTAGGTTGTAGAAAAAACAATTATTGGAATAAGATGGTTATTTGACAACCTATCCATAGGGATTTATAAATTAGGACTTGTGATCCATCACCAATTCACCACATTAAACATTAACCAATGAGAGGGAAATCATGTAAGATGGAACTTCAAATAATGGAACCAATTTTTCATTTTTACAGGGGGCTCCCTAATATAGTCCATCATTGAAACATTAGAGATGTACTTGGATTTTCTGACCTAGGAACACTTATGGGCTGAAAACTTAGCTTCTTTTTGTCACCTCGTTGTCATATTTTTTACCATTTCTATGGTTATATGCCTACATAATCATCCCTTTTGGATATTAGTGTCACGATCCATATGTTTATATGCCATCATAGCCACAAAGGTTGCATGAAAGGTAATGTGTCCACTATTCTATAGTTGTATATGTTATCTTTATAAAAGCATGCTAATATGTGGTAATCGCCGAATGGAACAAAATTTGTAGCTTCTGTATGAACCTATATTAGATTCGTTTGTCAGCACATCTTTAGAAATAGCTCAAGATAGCCAAGCATAGGGACATACGGAAAAAGGTAGCCAGATGGTTACTGACCTAGTAAGCACACCAGTGAACCAAATGTGTCATCACTGTGGTAGAGTTAGATCTTCAATCAATGCAGTGGACAGTCACGTGGCATAGAAAAAAGACAAATTGTTGAATAATTTTTCCTTGGAACTGTGAAAAAGCTTCAAAATATCATGATATCTTTGTAGGATTGAACACTAAGAGAACTGAAGAATAACATTTATATGACTATGTGTGAACATCCATATTCATACACCTTCATGCATGAGCTGAGTCATATGCTTTGATATAGATTATAGAAATAAAATACTTAATCATGTTATTTGGTTTTGATTTGTAGCAAGTAAACTCTCAAAATTATTATTTCTCGGACTTTATATTTTGATATAACTCAACGAAGTAGAAAAATTAGATAAACTTGAGTCTAATTGATTGTATGAATTGTTTCTATATAATATAATTTGCAGACAACCAATATCTCTTTCATTGTGTGTATATGTATTTGTGAGTTCATTTAAAGTTAGTTTATGAGGTTTTTCAAAGCTTGTGTAACCACTAGGCGGCCCCCCAATGTAGGATGTGTGACACTCTTTTGTGTAGTATAGTTTCCTTTGTTTTTTGCATTCATTTTTTGTGTTTCTTACAACATTGATTCATTTACTCTATTTATTATGTCATCAAATTGTATGTCTTGTTCCTTATAACATCAATTCATATGTCTTGTTACTTAGCATTTAACGAGTGCTTTGTCTTCCTTTATAGTTTTCCACTCAAGTGCTTGAAAATCACCTAAAAAATAAGTTAGAATTCAACTAGTGATCACTTAGGTTTCTCTCTGTAGTGTGAATTTTGATTTCAAGTTGTGTGAATTTCAATTTCTTTCAGTGTGTATATGATGTAGGTTGATTATATAAAATTTTTGATTGAATAAGGGTCAAGTATTCGAAAACTTCAAACAATTATATTCAAAATATTTTTTATGGAGTTTGTTTTCAAGAAAATCAATTATTTTTGCATGGCTAGAGGGTTTATAAAATTTTTAGAACCATGATCATATTGGGTTAGACTAGATTTAATTTCTTTCATATAATATAATTCCTTTCATAGAATATAATTTCCTTTCATGTGAAGTTACTTTTGATAGAATTATAAGCTAAGTCCTAACATATATAATTTTTTTAGACGTCATAAGTTTACAAACTTAGATTGATAAGATAAAATGTTTTAGAATTCTAGTACAATTGAAATGACTGACACTTTTCACATTATCTTTGGGGAAGTGTACATACAATTGATATTTTAATTTATATTTCCTTTTAAATTATGCAACTTTGGAAAGGAGAAATGGTAAGACAAGAGGTAAGAACCTACATATCACATTGTGAGGTTTCTCCTAACCTTATTTGTTGAAATACATTCAATTTTAGTTGCATAAGTTAGAAGGATGTATAGAGAAATAGATTCATTAGAGGTGTAACTTAAATACAATAGCCACCTACCACCACCACTAGACCATGTGGTGTATTAAGAACCATATCACCATCCACATCACATATTCCCTCTTTTGTAGGTAGAAGGAGGCATCTCGAAATAAAATGTATGAAATTAGAGCTAGAGAGGAACCAACTTCTTCGATAGAAGTACTAGTAGATGAACCAACATCTTCAATAGAAGTATTACTAGACTAACCAACATCTTCAATAGAGGAATTTATTTTTATTTCTCTTTCAATGAGAGAAAAAATTGTTGAACAAGAGCTTGAGATACCAATTGATGAAGAATAAGAAGAAGGAATCTTCTTTGGAAGGCCAATAATTGAGAAACTAGTTGGAGGAATCCCAATAGAAGAAACATATTCTCTCAGTTTTGAATAATCCATGGCAGAAAGGTAATGAGAATTATTTTATCCTCCCAACAAAAATG
Source organism: Pinus taeda (assembly GCA_000404065.3). NCBI lineage: Eukaryota > Viridiplantae > Streptophyta > Pinopsida > Pinales > Pinaceae > Pinus > Pinus taeda. Next base: position 51,879 of record APFE030596439.1, read on the forward strand.
AAATAATATTAGGAGGATGGGCAGGTGATAGGCCATCACCTGTAGGTGGAAGGGGAGGAAGAAGGCCACCACCTAGAGTTAGAGATGATGATAATCAATAATATCCTTATGGATTTCCTATCCAAGACACTAATACAAATGTCAATATGAAAACTACTTCTCCATATATAATTATGAATTTTCATGGTATGCAAACAAAGGTCCCAGAAACTTTCTTTTTGAGTTTGAAGTAATTTGTGGAAGTTATGAGTTTTTACAAGGTGCTCAAACATTAAATTTGTTTCCTTCTATATTAAAATATCGGGCTCTAAAATGGTTCATGTGACTAGGAATTTTTTTATTATATCATGTGATGCAATGAGACAACTCTTTTTAGAAAAATATAGAGACTATTTCTTACAACATTATCTTAAATACTATTTTTTTTAAATGAGCCAAAGAGGATGAAAATCTTAAATATTTTGTAGAGGTATTTCTTTACAATGTTAAAAGGGGAAAAAACATAAACTAGGATTAAATACTTTAAAACCCCATTTAATTCAAGCAATTAGAGATGAATGGATTGATCTCCTAAATATAGAGGGTAAATGGGATATATCCCAACTTTTATTTGAGGAAATTTGTGAATGTAAGAATATATCACGAGGAAGGGAAACGTAGGGTAGAGGTCCTCGAGACTCCACCATGGCAAGAGTAAGTAAGTCAACATATGTTCACCTAAGTAGAGCTGAACTTGTTTATTTGCTAGAGAATTTTAAAATATATATTCTTGGAAATATAAGTGAACAAATAAATATTCTACGTCGATGAAAAATAAGTAAAAAGTTGAAAGTGTTGCATTATCTATATTTTGTCCTAGGTGTAGAAAGAAAAATCTTTGGAGAGAATTCAAATTAGATAACATTGAAATATGCATTATTTGTGTATAAGAAAGGATTTTCCATCATTACTAAGATTGAAAGTAGTTTATCAGGAGGGTAATGGAGCAAGTCAAACTTCGAAGCATCTTTTTTTATGGCATAAGAAGACCTTGGTAGCCTGAACATCGAGGTACTATGGAAGACCCTACCCAAAAATTTCAAGCTTATCCACAACACCCTCAAATTAATTGGCATGCACCATTACCTTGAAAAACTTGGCCACTGCAACCTCAAAATAAATCTTGGCAACAAGGTTGGTGGGGATCATATGGAGGGAACCATCCACAATATTATCCATGATATCCTCAATATCCCCAATATCCTCAGTATAAACACCAACAATCATATCAACATCCTCGATGGTATACATAACCACAATTGACAGGATTCAACCTCTCCAATTACCCTCTACTTATCCACCTCAAAAGGCCCACTCATTTACATACACAACCACATCTAAATCCAAAAAATAAACTAACTCAACCCACTTACAATGTTGAGGTACAAAATTTTTAAACATATATGATTACACCTCTTGATGTAAATGACATTCATCTGAGATCAGGAAGAGTATTGTAAAAATATTCCCAAGTTGTCATTGAAGAACAAAAAGAGGCATAAATTCTTGATAAAATATATGACACATAAATAAGACAAACTCTCCCTACTCCTCTAGCAAATCAACCTTCTATATCTTCTTAAAAAGCAAAATTTTGGAGAGAGATTAGAAATAGATAGATATGTAGAAAATTAAGTGATTTTATTAGATTATGTTATGCTAGATAAATCATGAAATATTTGTATGAAAATTAATTTTTTGAAAGAAATAGGATACATTCCTATGTATCCCAAAAAATAAAGGAATTATGTATTAAAATAACAAGAAGAAAATGAAAAGAGCCTTCAAAAGTTCAACTTATTAGAAAGCTAGTAGATATCATGATGGGAAAGACTTACATAGAAAAATATCTAGATCTACGAATTCATGTCATGAAAATACATATCAATAACATTACAATACCAAATACATTAATTGGTCTCGGAGAAACAATAAATGTAATGATTAAAAGTACTATGGTGAAATACAATTAAACAATCTTCAATATACACCAACTTTGTTACTATAACATATTCTTGTATCCTTAGATCTTAGAATATCTAGTTGATTTTATGGTAATTACACTAAAAGCGAATCTAGGTGCTCATCCATTAATATTAGGTAGGAATGTTTCACCATGGCCAATGCATTTATTAGTTGTAGATTTGGTGATATCATAATATCTAATGGAAATTCAACAAATAACTTTACATTATAACCTCTAACTAAAGTAATCACTTGATTTGAAGATAACCATCCTAGATACATCTTAACCTCGTATCTATCAAGTGCCAAAAGGGATTAAATATCTCAAGGCGCAAACCTCTTTTTTTAGTGTAAAACATGAGGAAAGGTTTGCACCTTGATAGATTTAATCCTTCTCGGTGCTTGATAGATATAAGTTTAATATGGATCTAGGTTGGTTTTAGTCATGCACGATCACAAAAAAAAGAAGAAGAAATCATCTCTTTCTTTAATGTTATTCTAAATGAAAAGTGACATATACTAGTATTGAATGATAGAAAAAGGGAATAATAAAAATGTAGTCAATTACAAATAGCCTTCATTATGATCAATCTCAAACTATTTTCTTCTATTGTTCTTATTGTCACACCTATTTCTTTTACCATCTTTTCGTATCGATCATATGAAAAGGGTGGTTGGAATTGTAGACCATTCAAGTATTTAACTCAAGCTATTGTAGTAAATGTCATACCTTGTCTCTCTTTCCCTCCAATATTAATAATAGATTTCTTCCAAGTCATTCATTGTGACTTATGGATTGTTAAATAAGTAATTTTCAATGGAGTTGTTTTCTGTTGCACCGTTTTAATGAAAAGTGACTAATAGTGTTGAATGATGGAAAATTATAATAATAAAATATTATTCAATTACAAATACTTTATAATTTCAAGAAGCAAACATTTTAGGTAAGATGAAAATTCAAGTATTTTATTTATCGTTGAATTACTATAAGACAAAAATCAATACACGTCATCAATATTTTTTTGTGCTTACATTGAAACCAATGCACACTATTATTCTAATTACTATAAAATTAGTGTACATTACACATCTACTTACATCAAATCAGAAATCAACATCTAAAATCAAATCAAATCATCTAGTGCCAGCAATCAAATAGGATTATAAATCAACATTTGCACTAAAATCAATGCATCTAGTGCAAGCAATTAAATAGGATTAGAAATCAACATCTCCATTAAGATCAATTCATCTAGTGTAAGCAATCAAATAGGATTATAAATCAACAATTGCACTAAAATTGATGCATTTACTACAAGCAATCAAATAGGATTAGTAATCAACAACTACACTAGAATCAATGCATTATGTACAATCAATCAAATAGTATTAGGAATCAACATCTATGTTGAAATCAATATAA